>CAUYSK010063580.1:0-43360 GCA_963575035.1 Avahi laniger | reverse complement strand
TGTCAGACTGGATAAAAAAAGCAAGACTCAATTATATGCTGTCTACAATAAACCCACTTGGAATATAAAGATACAATTAGGGTTCAAGGGCAAGGATAGAAAAGGATATACCATTAAATACTAATCTAAAAATACTTGGGGTGGCTTTGTTAATACCCTTCAGTGACGCAGGATTTCCCAGGGCAAGTTGGTTAAAATGTGGATTCTGGGTTCTACCTGGGGATAGGACTACCCCATGGGGTGGCAGGATGTGGGCCCTGAATGCCAGGCTGAGGAGCTGGCATGGACTTGGGTAGGCAGTAGTTTCACTGAAGAGTTTGGAGTGTAGCCTGGAATGCCTGGGGGTGGGCTGCAGACTGGAGACAGAGACCCTATGAGAGGTCCAGGCATGGGGTGACGGAGGCCTTGGCCTCCAGATAGAGATGCAGTTTGAGAGACCCCAGAGGTGGGGGTGAAAAGCAGACCACCAAAAACAGAGGAGAGGGAGGAGAGATTTTGAGCCAGAGGAACTGGGAGAAAGGGCCAGGGATAAAAATGGGAAAAGGATGGGAAGGAGGGATTGGTGGGTGGGAACAGCCAGGTTGGAGGAAGGCTGAGATCTGTCTAGCATTGACTATGGACCTATGACGTAACAAGGCCTGAGCTATTGGCACTGTGGAGAAGTCAAAGACAAGGAAGGTTCAGACCTCGTCTTCCAGAAGCACAGTACAAGTCCGCATTACTAGGGTCTGTGTTATCCGAACCGGCATTACCAGTCTCCAAGATGCTCCAGAAGGCAGCGTTTCCCAAACTCATTCTACTGAACCGCAGAAGCACAGCAGCAGCTGTCCATCATCCAGCCTCCCTGCAGCCCAGGCACTTTCTCTGTAGCTGAGCTCTCACGGCACACTCGAATTTCACAGCACATCTCTGAGGTGCGAGTGGTCCCCCTCATGAAACCCCAATTGCATGTATGTCTCGTTCTTACAAACGTCCATCGTGCCCACTGATAAGCTGTTGGAAGACAGAAGCTAAATGTGAGAACTGCTGGAAGGTAGAAGGTGGAAACGCAGACAGGTAAAGCAGACAGGTAAAGTCAGGGCCTCTAAGTCGGCTCTTACCAGGGAAGACATTCAGGAAGAGCCTAGAATATCTTGTGCTGGGAAGTAATAAAGTGTTCGAAGAAGGATGGGGACATGTCACAATGACATGGGAGCCAGCTTGAAGGGGCTCCCACTGGTCAGTGCTGGGACAACTTGAGTATGAAAAGAAATAGCCGAAGTAATGGATTATAACCCATTACACAACGTGGGAATTCCTGCGTCCCTAGGGACACACACATAAATGAACAAGTAAGTGGGAGGGAGAGGTCTTTTCCTCACAGTCGGATTGCTAACTGGCCAATTTAGAAGGAATGACGGAATCACATTAGCAGTATTTGATTCAGGAAGGAATCACTGATGAACGCTACAACTTAGTTTGCTGAGGAATGGGATATTCACACAATTCCAAAGTGCCTCTCCCAGAAAATACTGGGGACAAAGGGGAAAAGAGTAACTTTGCCGTGGAGAACCTGGCAGACACCACTCGAACCAAGCGATCAACGTTCACGTGACCAGCATTGGGACGAAGACAGATTGTGTGCCACTTACTAGGATCAAGGAGTGGAACACAGCATCGTTTCTGTGACGCTCCTACCAGAAATGGGCAACCTGAATCCGATGAGGAAGAAAGTAGAGCCACACGGCAGTCTGGGGACATTTCCACAGCGTGCATGGCGTGTAACCTTCAAACCCACCAGGGTCGCGCAAGTCTGTGGAAGACTGAGGAGCTGTTCCAGGATGAGGGGACCGCAGAGATGTGATGACTAATGCAGCACACGATTCAAGACCAGGTCCCTTGCTCTGAAGGGCATCATTGTGATCGCTGGTGACACGTTTAAAGGGGATTAAATGGTTACATGCATTGACGTGAATGTCCTGATTTTGGTGCTTGCTGTTATGTAGAGAATGTCCTTATTTGTAAGAAACACACACAAAATATTGGGAGGTGATGGAGTATCATGTTAGTAATTGACTTTCAGATGGTTCAGGGAGAAGAAAATTCTTTGTACTACTGCCGAAACTTTCTGTAAGTTTGAAATTATTATAAAAACCCAGAGCTGCTTTGGGGAAAACTTCCTTCGGTTGTTACCTGATGAAGCTGCTACTCGTGGGAAAAGGATGGGACTCTCCGAAGAGGCGGGTGTTGGGGGAGCTCCCGGGGGTTCCTCGCACAATGGAGAGAGGACAGCGCCAACGGCCACCAGAGGCGGCCAGGAGACCAGCAGCCACAGGTATTTCGTGGAGAGGCCTGGTGTGGCCTCCGGAGAGCTGGGCTTGCAGCTGCCTCTGCTTGCGACCTGCAGCGACCAGAGCTCCCGCCTCTGCTGCAGGCCGAGTGTCGCCGCTGGCAAGTTCTTACGCTTGGAGTCCACTGCCTGGGTCTGAGGGGGGCTGATCTGTGCCCTAGAAGGACCGAGTCCCTTCCCACCGAACCATCAGGTCAGTTTTGCCAAGGGGTGCTCCGATCCCTTCAGCCTCCCCAAGCTGAGCTTTGTGGTGATGACGCCCCCTTCTGTCGAAGAAAAGAGGTGCAGCTGTCTCAAGCCAAGTTCTTAGGACACGAGAGACTCCCTTCCCTATCCCAAATTTACTTCTGCTTGGACAAACCATGTACTCATGGTCATTTAGACATTTGTTTTTAATTTTATTCATTCGTTTGTTTTTTCATTAAAGCACCCACTGAATGCCAGGTCCTGAGCTTGACCCTAGACATACCCAGGTCATTCCAAGGCTTCAGCGTCAAGGAGCTCTCGGTCTGCAGGAGGGACAGACTAGCACACATCGGCAGGATCTGTGCCCCTAAAGGTAAATGCGAGGGGCTCTGGGAGCACCTACATGATCTAGGAAGGCTTCCGGGCCCGCCCGACCCCGTGTCACTCTCTAACCACCCTGTGCGGCGCTCTTCATGGCGCTGGCCATGCTCAGTTACGCCCTTGCTTGTTAACTGACTTCATTTCCTGCAGGCACATGAGGCCCTGAGGGCAGGGCTCTGTCGTCTGTGTCTGCAGTGTCCCGTGCGGTGTGGCACTCAGGGAATGTTTGTTGCATGAATTGAATCATTTGCCAGTCCTGTCCACTTGACCTCTGGTGGCCCTCTGGTGGGTTTTTGGTGGCCCTCCTCCTTTCTACTGCTGCTGCTCAGCTATGACTCTATTCCCTGGTGACTCTGTCAGGTGTTCAAGTCATCTGGCAGAGGGGTCTTTCTAACCCACACTTCCGTTCTCACCACTCCCCTCCTCAGAAACATTATCCTCCTCATCATCATGATGACTGTTATCCGATCGAGACTGTGACCCTACCTGCCGCGGTTGCTGTATTAAAAGTTCCCCAGTATCTCAAGGCTTTGACCATCTCCAGTGCAGGGATGGGGGAACGGAAGCTTAGAGAGGTTGAGGGACTTGAGGGACTTGCCCAGGCTCACTCAGCTACTGAGCAGCCTAAGTGGGATTGGGACCCAGGTCAGTGTGAGTCCCCAGCCGCCACTGTCAGCCGCTGTCTGCTGCTATGGAGCATAGCTTCCGTGGGCATCAGACTTGAGCTCTAGTCGGAACCCCCTGGAGGGCTCGCTCGCTAGAACACAGGTCACTGGCCCACACTACCGGAGTTTCTGACTCAGTTGGTCTGGGTGGCGCCTGAGAATTTGCATTTCTACAAAGTTTCCAGGTGAGGTGGCTGCCAGCCTCGTGCTGAGAGAACCTCTGACCCAGAAACATGCGCAGCGGCCCAAACAGACTGCGTCTGCGTTGTCAGCGGCTCCGTGCGTCTCCTCAGCCTCCCTGTACACTTTGGGATGGAGCGGGGTCCACGGGCCTCACCGTAAGAACCACTGTTCAGAGAAAGGATGTAAGTCAGACTCACGACATCGCGGCCCGGAGTTCCGTTCCGCAAGTTTCCATTCAGCGAGGGACGCCCGATCTCGGTCCCTATTCCCTTTGCAAATCTGAATCTTCCTTAATAAAGTTAACTGTCTGACCTTGAAGCGTATCGTCGCTGACACTCCATGGAAAGGCCTCTGCTTGTCTCACCGATGCGAGTGATAAATATGGGCCTGGAGCAATTGCTCTCGAGGATTTCATGCCAGTATTTTAATAATCGTTGAGCAGGGCCTTGGGAGCCAATTACAGAACTAGGACAGTTTCGTTCTGAAACTACTTAGTTTCCAACTCTGAAAACTTGTGGGCGTCTAATACTGCGGGGTCCAGAAGGTTTTGACACAGTTTCCCCTGAGCACGAGTCGTGCATGGAATCTGATATTTTGTTACAGCAAAGTGGAGGTGACGCTGCCCCCCTCCTGTCAGTCCTCCTCCTCTTGCCCTTCCTCCTCCTCCCCCTTCTTCTCACCTTCCTCCTCCTCCCCCTTCTTCTCACCTTCCTCCTCCCTTCTGCCCCCTCCTCCTCCCTCCCGGATCGTCAGGCTCCTCACTGAAGCTGAGCTGCCCTAGGATTCAAACCCGGAGGCTGGAAGCCCCTGCTGCAGGCCCTGGGCGTTGGAAGCCTCCGGCCTTCGCCTTGCCCCCCGCCCCCCGACCCCGGCCACCCCGTCTGGCCAAGCCAGGGTGCAGGGAGGCTCCTGGGCTGGGAGGTGGCAGGCTGGGCCTCCTGGGGACGGCCTCCTGGGGACAGCCTCTGGGCTCAGGACCCTGGGGAGCTTGCCTGTTTCCCCGCCTCCCTTGGTGATTTCCCAATTCCAGGCCCACACCTGGCAGAGGCCCGTGTCCTGTTAAAATCAGATCATGGTCCTGCACCCTCCCCAGCCCCCGTTGTGGCCAGATAGCGCTCTCATTGACTCCGCCGCAGGCCAGTAACAGGCACTCCATGGTCAGCACGAACCCTCAGATGTAAATCGATCACCCACAACCACTCTCCACCGTCCGCTGGCTCTCCATCCACCTGGAGCGAAACAAAACCTCCCTTGCAGGGCAGCTCTGGCCAACCTCTCTGACCCTGCCTCTTCCCATTCTCCCCTCGCTCTGTCTGCAAGACTCTGGCCTCCTTCCTGTGTGTCCCGCAGGCATGCCGGGCACTGTCCTGCCTCAGGGCCTTTGCACTGCAGCGCCCTCCACCCAGAGCTGCACGGCTGTTTCCCACCTCATTCAAGTCTCTGTTCAAACGTGGCCGTCCCAGACACCTCCCACCCCTCTCCCCACCCGCTGCTTTGTTGTTCCTCGTGCCAGGCACTGCCCTCGTGTTCCGTACCTGCTGCGTGTCCATGTGTCTCTCTCACCAGAATGTAAAGACCGTGAGATGGGGCCAGGTCTGGGCTTTGCTCACCATTGTACCCACAGTGCTGGATCCAGAGGAAATGCTAAAAAAATACTGAATGAAGGAGCGAGTGAGTGGATGCTCTCCCTGGTGGAGGAGGTTATGTGAACTAGCTGGGTGTTTTTGCATGGAACCTTGAACCCACCCTGCGAGGTGGGGGTTAACGGCCTCTTTTTAATGATGATGGCTCAGCTAAGAGAGGAGATTGACCTACCCAAGGTCACACAGCAGTGAGGCGGGCTGGCCAGGATCCCAAATCCTTGTGATTCCAGGTGATGAGTGGTCACTTACCCACGGCTCAGCTCAGGCTCCCTGCAGGTGGAGTGGCTCTTGGAAGACCCGCAGGGATGAAGTACAGGCGGAGGGTCGGAGCTTGGGGGCCGGCAGCAACATGGGTGACTGTTGCAAGGAGCCTGGGGGTACCCCTGGAGGGAGCCTGCAGGCCAAGGCAGGGCACCGAGCAGACCTCTGGGTAGGACCCTGGAGGAAAATCTTCGTCTCCAGAGTGGGCTGGGGGACTGTCATGGGGCCAGGGCTGGTCCCAAAACCTTTTCAGGCCCCACGCACATGACTGATGGAGCTGGACTGCTGCCGTGGTCCCACCAGCCAGGATGGGCTGGGGCAGGGCTGGTGCAGCAGATGGGGTGGAGACAGGGCCAGGGCTGGGGTCGCAGGCTCTGCTGTGGGCTGTCAGCTTCTGGCGAAAGGCAGCAGAGCTCTCAGGGAGAAGGGAGCACTCTCACTGCTGGCAGTGTCCTGGAGGGCGGACAGGCAATGGGAAGTCACCAACTCTTGACTGTTCGCGACCAGAGGGCCCAGTGTGCTCCAAGAGGCCCGCAAGAGGCGGCTGGATTTGCCCACCCAGCCGAGTGGGGGTCCAGACCGGCAGGGTGGGGCGGGCGGGGGGGGAGGGGCAGTGTCCAAGCCAGACGGCCTCCTCCAGGCTCGCCCTAGGATGTGCTGTGGGGGACACCGGTGTCCTTAAAAGCAGGACAAGCCTGCCACCCAGTGCTGCTGGCACCACCACAGCAGCCAGGCAGTGGCTGCTGTTCTCGGCCCCCCACACCCCGGTGTCCCCAACCCCGTGCCTGGCCCTAGGAACCGTGATGGCCGTTAGGGCTCTGCGACGACCCAGGCTGCCTCTGTCCCTCCTCAGCTGCCTACTCATCCTCACGCCTAATTCTTCAATCTTCAAAAACTGAAGAGTTCAACGGAGGGACGTGGGACCCCAGGAGGGAAGCCCTGGGGTGACCCAGAAGGTCACGGCCGCAGTGATTTGCAGCAGCGGCAGGGAGTGCCAGGGAGTGTCAGGCCCCGTCCACAGCGATGACTGGGGGCTGCGTGGTCACGCACAGCGGGGCTGCTCTGCCGTTCGATGAAAGCAGCCTGAAAACGACGCCTCGGCGCCTGGCTCTCCTTGCCCGCTCCTCGCTCATCCGCGTCAGGTAGAAGACTGTTCCTCACTGGTCTGTTAATATGTTTATTATTTATATATATTATTGATTTTATTTATGTATTGTATATTATTATGCATTACATATTTTATGTATATTTATATTATTAATAGTTATTAAAAATATAATATAATGGAAAATAAATAAAATTAATGATAATTATTCACCACACTGCCCTATGATACAGGAATCCCCATTACCCCACTTTACAGATGAGGAAACTGAGGCACAGAGAGACAAAGTGATTGTTCCAGGGCCAGAGCCAGGACAAGCCCGAGCCAGGATCTGAGCTCGGGCCTCCTGGCCCCAGACCCGGACCCCAGCCACGAGGCCGCACAGCCAGGAAGTTTGGGTTATCAACGTGAATCTTGGAGAAAAAGATACTTCCTTGAGAAAAATTGCTTTGAAAGTTTCTATCAAGAAACAGTTTGTGCATATCTCTGCTCTGTAGTTGTGCTTTATAAATGGCTTTATGTTTACAAAGGAGAAAGGAAAGAGTGAAAGCACCCCACCGACAGGGCTGGCCCGCGCCAGCGTGGAGGACTCGTGCCTTCTGCAGCCTCTGCTCTCCCCTCCCCTCCCGCCAAGGGGTCCTGTCCCCAGCCTCGGTCACTCCTCTTGGTTTTTAAAGACTTGCTCTCATGAAAACTCCTACTCGACTGGCCAAAAATGAGTTGTAGGAAATAAGGTTTTGAAGGGGAATTTCAGGCCGGGGGAGGGTAAGGGAGAAGAAGGCGCAGAGATCAGAGACGGGGTGGGGTGAGGTGCTGGCGTCCATCCCGCGCCTGACGGAGGATGTGTGTCCTCACACCCTCATCGGAACCCCGCCCCCACACTGTGCAAGGGGTATGAGGAGCCTGAGACTCGGAGGGGTTTGGGGACTTGTTTGAGGCCACCCAGCCAGACGGTGGCAGAACCAAGCTTCACATCCAGTCCCCTCCTTCCTGGAGGTGCCGGCACGTGCGGGGAGCTGGGGGCGCCCAGATGAGCACGACCCGGCCCCTGCCGTCCACCAGCTCGGGCAGGATTGGACCCGCGTGTCCAGCGGGGCTCTCTCCACCAGACTCCGAGTTCAGGCTGGGCCAAGCCTGGCTTCCGGACTGTTGGGATATTACAGCCCATGGAAAGGGGCACGGAAGAGACAGCGCTCTCCACCCAGACACTGCAGAGAGCTAACCCAGGAAGGAGGGAGCACGTGCCAGCACAAAAGGTGCGATCTGGTGTTTCAAGTGACTCTGCCCCTGGTGGGCTGTGTGACCTCAGGCAAATCACTTACCCTCTCAGGGCTTCGGTTTCCTTATCTGTAAAATGGGGCGGGCCCGGGCTGCCCCACAGGCTGCAGGGAGGCTAT
Source organism: Avahi laniger (assembly GCA_963575035.1). Taxonomy (NCBI): domain Eukaryota; kingdom Metazoa; phylum Chordata; class Mammalia; order Primates; family Indriidae; genus Avahi; species Avahi laniger. Next base: position 35,210 of record CAUYSK010063580.1, on the reverse strand, counting down.
GTGGGGCGGGCCCGGGCTGCCCCACAGGCTGCAGGGAGGCTGTGAAATAACATCGGGAGCACGCAGGCCATCGGTAAGCTGAGAGTGGTTTGCTATACAGGTGATATTATCGTGATCACAACAAAGCATCGTCAGTCGCTTTCCAGACTTCTCTTGTAAATTAAGCTAGTGCTAAGGGCTCAGTCATTGGACTTCCAGAATTTAAGAGTGGCTTTGATCATCAGGAAACATCAGAGAGGTGGTGTTAGTCCTCTTCCTGCCTCCCACCGGGCCCCCAGCGTTAAAATGCAGATAACTCTCATGGGTGTGTTTCTCAGGGCCGCAGGCCTCTCCTCCCATTTTTCAGATGAGGAAAACTAAGGTCAACTTGCCCAACCTCTTTCAGCTTGTAAGTACCAGAGTCCAGATACACCAGATTCTCTGCCCTTTGCACACCTCACCCCACCCTTCCCTGCCCCCTCGCACCGTCCCCGCACCCCGGGAACCCCATGCAGAGGTGAAGGGTGAGGGTTCGAGGTGCCCCAGGCTGGGCTGGCACAAAAAGGCCGCCCAGTGGCCTTGGACCAAGATCCCGAGGAGCAGAGACCTCACTTATAAAGCCAAAGAGAGTCTTGAGGAAAGTTAATTGAAGTGAACGAAATCCCGAAGAATTTAGCGTTCAATTTGAGAAACTATTTTTGGCTGAACCGAGATGGAAAGACAAAAGAAAGTGCACCAAAATTGAAGAGGAACTAATTTGGAAGACATAATAGGGAGCAAACTTCTCACATTTCCTCAGCACCCAGGAGACGTGATTATTCAAGAAATAATTAGACGCTATCCTGGGGGTAATGAAAGCTAAAAATGAAGAGGAAAGAAATTGAAAACTGCCAGAAAGGTCACGGGCTGCTCTCAATATCTTTTTCCTTCAGAGATGTGAAGATGCAAGAATTAATTTACAAAAGAGCAATAAGCAGTACAAACTAATCAGGGAGGAAACTGAGTTGGGAGAATCTCAACATTTTCCCCATCTGTTCTGGATGACTCTGCTGGAAACCCAGAGCCAGGTGGAGCTTGGACCTAGGAAGGGGAGGCAGCCCCTTCCTCAAAGGGCTGGAGGAGGGCAAAAGGGGGTCCCCTGCCCCAAAGCCGGCCTGTCCCCAGGCCTGAAGGGTCGACGGACTTTTTCTGCCAAGGGCCAGATCGTGAATATTTTCAGCTTTGAAGGTCATGCAGTCTCCATTGCAATTCCGCATTTCTACTGCTGCAACGTGAAAGCCACGGTAGCCAGTTTGCAAACGAACGGGTGTGGCCGTGTTCCAATAAAACTTTATTTACAAAAAGAGGTGTGGGCTGGATTTGGCCCGCAGGACATAGCTTAGTGCATCCCCCTGGATTGCCGCAGTAACTCCCACCGGGGCTTCCTATTTGCAGTCTGACCCTGCTCCCATCCACTCAAAACCATTGGCTATCAGAGAAATCTTTTAAAACATGAGTAACCATATGACGGTGCTGACGCCGTAACCATATGGCGGCTGCTAGAGCAGAAACACGGAGTACACAGTGTGTGCCGGCGTGGCTGACCGCACTGATGTCACATCTACCACTTCACAACAACCTTTGTGGCGAAGGTACCATTTGAAGACGGGGAACTGAGGCCCACAGAGGTGATTACCCGAAGTCACTCAGCCAATCAGTGTCAGAGGCAGGATTTGGGCGACCCAGACAGTTGGCTCCAGAGTCTATGCTTTTGACCGACACTTTATTTACTTTTTTCCTTATACTTTACTTCCCTAAATATGATCAGCTCCAAATTCTTCAGGGGCTTCCCATTGCTTATAGGGTCGAGTCCAAATTCCTTAGCCCAGCACACAAGGTCGTCTGCAACGGGGCACATCTCACCTCTCCACCCTAACTTTTTCCAAGTCTCATCCCCACCTCGTGCATCCGGAGCTGCTTGAAGGGCCCTAAACCCCCGGCCTTTGTCATGCTGCCCCCTCTGCCTGCGGTTCCCTCGTCCTCCTCCATTCGTTAACACCCACCGTGCCTTCCAGACTCAGCCCAAGTGTCATCCCCTCTAAGCAGCCCTCCATGACTGCTGCCCCTCCTAGTTTGATCAAGTCACTTCCCCTCTTTGGGTCTTAGTTTCCATGACTATAAATTGGTAGAAGGTAGTGGAATGGCTGATTTCCAATAGCCACTAACATTTTAGTATGAATTAGCTTATCAGATTAGCTTGGTTGCCTAGGAGCATCCAGAAGGAATGAGAAACATAAAAAAATAAGTTTGAGTGTATGGGAGAGAAAGGTTGTATGTCGCATGACTCAATTTCTGTTGAAAACTTTGATTCTGCCTGAGCATGGAGCACAGCTCAAGTTGGCTGCCAACCTGTCTCTCCAGTCTGCTTCCCCTGGGACTGACCTCTGCCCTCTGTACCTGCCTAAGGAGAACAACCGCTTCACTTGATCCCAGATTCCCTAACTCCTAGAACAGTGCAATTTTCCCAACCCCACATTGGATGGAGAACTGCCCTTGCCAGCAGGGCAGCTTGACGAAGACGTCCCTTCGGAACACCGACTCCTTCTCTAACTTTGGTCCCCCAGGGAGACGCTGACCTATCAGTTAGGTGTTCAGATCTGATTCGAATCTTTTACTCCCAACGCACTATTCAAAACTTTTTTATTCCTTCATTTAAAAGTCATGTTGGCTTCTTTCACTTAGCACGGCAGAAAGACAAGCACCGCATGGTCTCACTTTCTGTGGAGTCTGAAATAGTCAAACTCACAGAAGCCGCGAGTTAGAATGGCGGCTCCCAGGGGGTAGGGTCAGGGGAGGAACGAGGGCGACGTTGGTCAAAGGGGCACAAAGTTCCGTCTGCGCAGGATGAGTAAACTCTGCAGCTCGAACGTGCAGTGTGGTGGCTAGTTAGCGGTCTGTCTTTCACACTCGAAATCTGCTGGGAAGGCAGATCTCGCGTGTTCTCCCCTGCACACAGACACGAAGGTACCCGCATGAGGTGACGGGTATGTGAATTAGATTGGCTGTGGCGATTATTTCACAGTTTACAGATACATATATATATCTCAAACCATCAAGTTCTACACCTTAAATATACACAAGTTTTAATTGTCAATTATGCGTCAGTCAAGCTGGGGGGTGGGTAACCTTGAACCGCATAGCCCAGGAGCTGCGACGGACTCGGATTCCAGGTGCGGTCCTCCCAGCCTTCCGTCCGTACGCCCGTCCGTCCCTCCATCCTTCCTTCCACCCGTTCTTCCTTCATCCGTCCTTCTGCGCATTCGACCACCTAAATCCGTCCGTTCGCTAATTCAAGTTGTTTGCGTGCCCGCCGTAAGCCAGGCCCTGCGCTCGGGTTCGGCAGGCAGAGGTGACCCGGCAGACCAGGACGCGCCTCACGGAGCTGACGCCGTAGCGGGGGGGCAGACGGCCTGGGGCCCCCCGCCGCTATCCCAGCCCAGCCTGGGTCCTGTTCCCCTCGCCTGCTCCACCCTCTGCCTCTGTTCCTCGTGGCTGCGTCGCCTTCGTCCCCAGGGGAAGGACGCTCGACCGCCCCTTCGTGGCCAGTTCCTCCATGCCCGTCCTCTGTCCCTTTCATCCCCCAACCTCCTGCCTTCTGCAGCCCTGTGCTGTTCTCCATCAGGCCCCATCTGCTCTCCTATTTGATTAACGTTTGTCTTCAGCAACTACCGCCTGGTCCGAGCCACTGGGACCTCTGGTCAGGACTATCGCCATCACCTCCTCGCTGGTTTCTTGCCCCCAAAGCCTTCTCAACGCAACGACCCACACGAACATCAGTCCAATATTGACACGTGTCTGTTGCAAACCCTCGAGTGGGCCTCCATTCCGAAGCCTTTACGCCATCTTATGAGGCCCCACGTGACCCTAATCCACCACCCCTCTCACCCTCCCTGCTGTTCCCTGCTCAGTCCACCCGGCCGCACTCGGCTGCTCCTCCAACACACCAAACCCCACCCGCCTCAGGGCCTTTGAACCTGCTGTTCCCTCCACCTGGAGCACTCTCCTGCCAGACCTCCCGTGGCTCCCTCTCTCCCCTCATTCAGGCCTTGCTCAAAGCTGCTCAGCAGCAAGGCTGCCCCGGCCACCACCAAGAACGGCAGCTCCCGCGGCCCCACACACTCTCCATTTCCTGCCGCATGTGCTCACATGCCACGTTCTACCACGGGACCCACAGCATATTTATTTACTGATTTTTCGCTGTCCCCCATTCAAATGCAAACGCCATGAAGGAGGCTTCTGTTTTTGTTCACTGCTGTTATGTCCAGCACCCAGCACAGTCCCTGGCACACAGTGGGTGCTTAACACGTACTGTGGAATGAATGAATGAATGAATGAATACGTGTCCACCTCACTACTGAGTCTTCCCTCTCGTCCTTTCATCACGGCCAAGTCTCTGTTGCTTGAAACAAAGGAAACGAAACTAAACAAAAATCTTTCTCTGCCCGTTGAACTTAACCATTTTCGTTTTTGCTTGTCTAACCAAACCTCTTTTTGAAAAACTACCAAGAACAACTTCATGACGTCACAGGGAAAAGAGTCTCCCGTGACGCCATCGCCACCCGTGATACAACATCCGCTTCCCTTGGTCCCTCCTGACCCGTGACCCACGCGCAGCTGTCTTCGCGTCACGCGGTCGGTGCCTCGCGGCCCTCTCCGCGCCTTTGCTCCCGGCGAGGCGGCTCTGGCAGTTTCCCGCGTCCCCCAGCCCAGTTCCGCTCCCCGACGTCTGCCAAGCCTCACGGCCCCTTTACGTTCTTCGACTCAGTATAAATATTTTTAAACAACTCACCTTTTCATTTAAATAAAGTTGTTTTTCAAAGAAACCTTATGATACTACCAGAAATAGGAAATCCGTGTGACCAGCAAAAATTAGACTGTAGCTATAAAAATAAAATAAAAACAGAAACAACAGGATCAAATTCTAGAGGGAGACCCGCTGCTACCTGCTGGGGCCCCGAGCCCGAATCTCCCAGCCCGCTGCTCTCTGTGGAGAGCAGTCGGCTCAGCCAGCGAGTGTCCTGGAAGCCCCTGGGGACGTGGGAGCTACAGACCCCACGACCCTCCCAGTGGAGTCGTCAGGACGGAAGGACGCGGAGACAGACGATGCCCTCGCGGATCCTCCAGCGCCTCTTCCTGCCCTGAACTCACGGCCGGCGCGACGTCTGCCTGCGGTTCCCCAAACGCAGGGGTGTTTTCCGAAAGATGAAGGAGCCTTGGGAGGTCCCGAGCCCCGGAGGGAGCTGGACGTCAAGGCGGCCTCTGGGCTCTGCCCCTCGTTCCTGACTTGCTCCCACCCTCGGCTAAGTTACTTCCCCCCCACCGCCCCCGGAACTCAGTCTCCCCATTTCTGAGGGAAGCAGTTGACTTGCGGGATTTCCGACGTTCGTCATCGGTTTGGTCTGTTCACCATCTTAATGATACATTTAATAGTCCACAAAATGAAGACACCACAACCCACTTAGCCCTAGTATTTGACATCTATACTGTTTCTGGTCTTTCGCAGTTCTAATGTGCTTCTCTTACCCCATAAAAGCATTTTTTTCTCTTTTAAAATTATTTCCGGATCAACAGGCAGAGTTGAGATTCGGGGTTTGCAGTGTGTGGGCCTCGAGCGCCCAGAGGCTTGCACATTTCACAGCTGTGGGCCCGGGGCCGGGGGCCATGGCACCCTGTTCAGACACCCCAAGCAGTCCGGGGCGTCGGGCAACCGTGAATGGCAGGGGAGAGCTGGTCACCCCCAGGCCAAGCTGCAGCGTAACCCAGAGCTCATCCCCTGACGGCTCCAGCGGCACAAACATTCTCCCTCTTTGCCGAGACCTCGGCCCTTCCCTCCCCCAGTGCTCTGACGCCCGGCACAGGAAAAGGTCTCAGAGAGAGCAACCCTTCTGCCTTGCTTTCTCCTGCGACCTGCCGCTCCACCTGATTTCCTCCGACGTCCTTCGGGATGGGAATCTGAACTGCACCCAAGGCCGGCACAAGTTGGAGTCAGTTTGGACGACTGGGAATATCTTATTTTGGGTTCCGAGGAAGAATGGACGTGTGTCTTTTCTAAAAGTCCCTCTCATTCGTTTCTCGGATACACAACTTCTCCCCTTCACTGGGCAGCGGAAAGGCTTCTCTCTGCCCGTCAGCGTCTCGCTCCCCTCTCCCGCGGGGGCGAGCAGCTCCCTGGCCCAGGGCTTGGGGTCTGTCTCGCTCCCGGCTGCGTTTCTTGTATGAAGAGCAGCGCCCAGCACAGAGCAGGGGCCCTGCACGGACCTGCTGGATGAGGGGCTGCGGCAACCACCGCCCTCCACCCGGACCAGGGCGCGGGGCAGGACATGGGGCCGCCTATTCCAAGCCCAGCTTTCGGCTCCACAGGGTACGATGGTTTCTAACAGCATGGGAGTTTATAGAGAAATAAGTTTTTTCAGACTGGAGTACTTCAGGATTATTCAAGTTCAAATTCAGAACGTGAAGAAAGTGAAAACAGTGAGAATCATTTTTTCAGAAGATAATTAGAATGTGTTTCTTCCTCCCCCTGGAGGAAGGGGACACTCAGTCTGAGAAGAGAGGGGAAAAAGTAAGAAAAAGAGAGAGGTGAGAGGGAGAAGAGAGAGTAGAGGAGAAGAGGAGAATGTGTTACCTGCAGGACAAATACAACCAAAGAATAAAAAGCAAAAAGATCCAGACCTATTTGTTCAATAAGTCATTTAAAAACATCAGGCTGGTGTGTGTGTGTGTAACTAGTTTTAAAGCTGATTAAAAATAGGTTTCTGAGTGTTTTCCAGGGCTACCTGTGAGCCCCGGATCTGGCCTTCCGGAATCTGTAGCTGAGAAGTCACCCTCAGGGCTGGAGGAGGGGCAGGGACCAGGCACGGGGAACCCAAACCAGGACCGTCAGGACCCTGGAGAGCTCTGAACCCGCCGGAGGCTCAGAGGAGTTCCATGCCGCACAGCAACCTGGCCAAGTCGGAGAAGCCTCCTCCCTCAAATCCCCTTCTGACTTAAGCCTAGAGTCTTCCGCTCCTGGCTGAGACCTTGTGTTAACTGGGGGTGCAGAGGCTAAAAAATAGAATTGGAGTGTTGGAGCCGAGAGTGGCTGTCACTGATCTCCCTCTGAGATTCTAACCTCCAATCTGACTACGTCACTCGATTACTCCCCTGGTTGCCAACTTCAGGGACCGGTGTGCATTCGGTTCTAGAGATCACTGGTCCCCTACTCTGCTCATGTTATAGGTGAGAAAGCTGAGTCCCAGAGAAATGAAATGAACTACCCAAAGTCACCCCTGAGATGCTGCCTCACATTCAGAAGGGGAAGCAGATGTGCAAAGGGTCTGGGGCTTGTTGGACTATGACTTCTCCTCAGAGAACAGCAATGGATCCATTGGGGTTCCTCTAAGTTATGCCCATCTAACGGTCCACAAAGACTCTAGGCTTTGCACTTCTTTGCACTTTACCTTCTCTTGCTTTTCCTCTCTTCTTCCCGGCAGAAAGCCTACGTTGGAAGAGCTTCTTAGAAACCAGCACACGGCTTACTGTCTATGAGTAAGGGTCATTGTGGTTGTGGTAGCTTATGGGCCAGTGATTGAATCCTTGCTGGATGGAGGATGTATGAGTCCCCACTCTGCCCCAAATTTTCTTTGGTCTTGTCTGGCTAGAGCTCAGTTTATTCTGGGGATCATCAGAATTCAAAAGTCATGAGGCCCTGGTGACTGCGGCCGCACACGGGAGCTGGACCCTGACGCCGCTATAATGCGAGAGTCACAGCTCAGCCTGGAGAGACACAATGCCTTGCTCAAGGCCACCGGCAAATACGCAGCACACAGCTGTGATGGGACAAGCAGCTAAGGGCTTTGGATTTTGGAAGCCATCACTCACTTGCAGGACGCCCTTATATTGCCTGCCATTAGGCTTTGTCCCCACTGCGTGTTACAAGAGGCATAAAAATGTGGTCTCTTGTTTCCCAGTGTCAGAAACTCCACCCTTGCAGATGACAAGTTTTCTTTGGGGTTGACGTTGCCCTTCTTCCTGGACCCTCATCTGGAAAGCAACCAGTGCCTCAAAGATGCAAGACTTCCAAAGCCGGTCACTAGCCTGAGTAGGAAGTTTAACACCAACTGTACCCTGGGGCAGGAGTTTGTAAAGGTCCCTGACACCAGCGGTGACCTAGTTCCATTCTCAGCCCCTGCCTGTGAGTGCCGCTGCTGTGTGTTCACTGTCTGAGTGGTTCCCACCTTCAGCTGCGTACTAGAACCACCTGGGGAGTTCTCAAATACCGCAAGGCCACCCCCAGACCAGCAATATTATATTGGAACCCCTGGGGATGGAGCCCAGGCCTCAGTGGGTTTTAAAGCTGTGCAGGTGATACCAGGGTAGCAAGGCTGAGAACCACAGCTCTCCTGGGAGAATGGAGAAGAGAATTTTACCCACCTCTCTGTCCACCGAGCTGGGCACAGGGCCCCGGCCACAGGAAGCAGGTTTTAATGCGCGTCGCACTGAGAGTGGCAGTGAGACCGGGCTCCATTGCAAGAGAAGCTCACAGGACCCTAAACGGCAATGCCGATTAATCACGGTTTACGCAGGGAAAAGACACAAGGCAGTAACGGCATTAAAGCGAGAATATGCGAAGGCTGCCTCGTAGCAGGGTCCGGAGGGGCCCAGTGACAGCCCCCGTGGTCTCCCTGACACAGCACAGTGATATCGGATGCACTTCTCCTCTCAGATCAGGAGCCGGTGATGTGTCCACCTGCGGTGTCAGAACCGCGGGGTGCAGGCCAGGGCTTCTCGCACCCCGCTGGCCACGGAGGCACAACCCGCCGTACGACCAGCCCCAGTGCAGCTCTCCAGGGCCTCCCCGACCAGATACAGGTCATCAGTCTCCGCATCACCAAAAAGTGACGCTGACCACCTGATACCGGCCACCCTGAAGCTTGCCTTGGACCCCCGGTCACAGGGAGCACCCTTCACGGCTCGCGCAGGCCCACGCCGTGCGGCAGAGCTCTCCCTTCAGCAAGAGCCCAGGCCGGTTCAGACCCACCGCAATGCGCCCTCACGGCGCACCTGGGAAGCAAGTGAAACCCGTTTGTCCTTGAACCTTGATGCTCGAAGCGCGGCCTTGAGCCAACAGCATCGGGCGACCCGGCGGCTTTAGGAACGCAGGCTCTCAGGCCCTGGCCCAGACCTGCTGGCCCAGAACCGCGTCTGCACGGCGCACGCGCCCCGGGACGTCTGTGCACGCTGAGGTCTGGGCTCCCTGCCTCGAAGCCTCCGCACTCCTGCTGCTTCTCTGCCCGCCGTCCAGCTGCCCTGCTGCCAGCCGGGCCGTGCCTGAGACTGCTGGGAGCTTTCCGAGGGGAGGGAAGCCCTCTGCGGCCCAGGCCTCAGGCCCACCACATCCGCTCGGGCAGGTTGGGGTCCCTTCATGGGCTGACCTAATCCCCTCCACAGGGAACCATCGTTAGGGAGGGCCGGGTGACCTTGTGCTGGTGGCACGGCCATTTGGGTCCAGGGACAGGAAAGCACTCCCGTAACCGTCACTCTTCTCCCACCCAACACACGAGTTCAGATGGAGTCAGCTGGCGCAGCCTTGAAGCAGAAACTCAATGACTACTTTGCGGTTAAGACGGTCGCTCCCAACAACAGCTAGCGTTGAATGTCCTGCGTTAAACCATCCTGCTGTTAGCCAGCATTTAGCTGGGCATCTCCTACATACCAGGCACTGTGCCAGCCTCTTTATTCACATTGGCCCATTCATCTGCACAAACCCATAGAGTAGACGGTTGTGATCCTCATTTTACAGATGAGGAAACTGAGTCTTAGGTTAGGTATGTTGTCCAAGGTCACGCAGAGGAAAGAGGCAATTCCGGGACTTAGATCCAGGTATCTGACTCCAAAGACTCCACTCTTAACTCCTGCCCTGCCCTTCTCCGAGCACCGATCCGTCCGCACATGCTGGGCTTACACGAGTGAACACGACAGATCTGATTTCTGCCTTTGCCGCAGTCTAAGGGGCAGTCAGTTCCGAGCAGGTGTGGTGTGCACTGTGTTGTGTAGCCAACCACTTATTTACGTGGCACCCCAAAAGGTGAGGGCATTATGATCCCTATTTCATGCATGTAGGCAGGGCTCAGAGAGGTTGAGTGACTTTCCTCAGGGTCACACAGCTGGGTCTGGCAGAGGGGAAAGAGGCAGGCGACAGCGCCCCCAGGCGGCCTCTGTGAGAGCTGAAGGGCTCGAGGTGTGCCAGTATCGGGCCCTTTTCAAACCTCCCTGCCTCCTTGCCAGCCTTCCCCAGCCCAGACTTCAGAGTCCTCTAAACCCCGCCAGAGGGAAGCTAGTGTCTCCTTTGCCACTTTCTGGAATTCCCAGAGGCAGTTTCCCTGTCCCCAGCTTGCCGTGTGACCTTGAGCTCGCCTGTCAATGAGGTTGTGCCATCCGGGCGTGGTCGTGGTGATGACCAGGTAGAACCGTCTCTCAAATCTCCAGACGGCCGCGAGGTCTGGAATCCACACCCCCACCGGGAGGACGTTAGCTAACAGAGAGCACAAGGAGCTTTGGAACATGAGCAACGCCTCCCAGCTAACAGGGAGCGAGCAGCCCCAGGCCCTGGAGGTGCACCCCTCTGACCCACCTCGGCTCCCGGCGTCTGAGCCGGCTGAGCACTGCCCCGTGGGCCACTGGCCAGAGGCCCTTCCGACGCGGGAGCAGTGCTCCCCTTGGCCACGCGAGGGCAGCACACACCCATGCAAGCCCAGCTCTGGGCACAGGGCTTGCTGGGCACCGGCCTCCTGCTTCCAGAAGGCAGCGCAGGCTCAGCTCCCGCACACGGAGCGGCCGCGCTCTCCCTGCAGTGCCCACCCCCGCCCCCCCCACTCGCTCTGCCAGTGCTGCCCCTGCCCCTCGTTCGCAGACGTCGTCAGGTCCTCTAAGGCGATGCCGCAGCCAAGGTTCAAGCCACAGGCCAGGCACTGTGCTAGGTGCTGGGACGCAGCCGTCACAAAGTAGGCGAAGACCCCTGTCCTCATCGAGCTCACAGCGTCCTGGCTGTGCTGGCTGCCTCCCCCATACAACTCTGTGTTACGTAAAATGTTCGAACAGCAGAAAAGTTGGATCGCACAGTGAACCGTCCTAGACCCGCCGCCTTTATCGCGTAACCGTGCACTGCGCCTTCCACTCTCCGTCCAGCCTACTCTTTTATGCATTTCCAGATGAGTCGTAGGCATCGCAACACCTCGGCTTGAAGTCATCACCCAGAGGTCAGGGTTCATTCATGCTCTCTTAAAGGCAAAATCAACAGGCAGTGAAATGCACAGATCTCGAAGGAACCACTGAACGACTTTTCATAAATGCACGCAGTTATGCTCCCAAATATAATCAAGATAGAAAACATTACTAGCTGCCTTTCATCAGTTCTGCAACTTCTGTGTGGTTATTTAACTTTTCTGGATTAGTTTTCACAGTTTTTTAAAGAACAAGAAAGTTGTTGAGAGAGTTAAACGAGATAACATATGAGAGGACCCGGACCACAAATAGATACGCGTATTACACAATCAGCCTGCCTAGAATGGAATTCTCACTCCATTGTTTTCTGGCTGTGTAACTTCGGGCAAGTTGCTTAACCACTCTGAGCATTTGTTTCCTCCTCTGAAATCAGTCATAAAACTTACTTTTTTGCAGTGGTCTCAACCCTGGCTGAACACTAGAATCACTGGTAGAACTTCTAAACATGAGCTACATTTTCTAGTTATTTGAAAATGTATAAATATACTTTCAGGTTGAAGAATGATTAGAGTTAAGGGAACTGGGTTCAGGTAACTTCTGCAAATCTGGGCCGACGTTGGGTAAGAAGTAGACTTAGGCTCTCCGGGTCTCAGTTTTTCCATCTTTAAAATGGCTGCATCATGGGCTCGTTAGGAAGCACAAAGGAGTTAATGGATATGAGAGGAGGTTGAGAACTATTAAGTGTTTCATCTTTATACGATAGCATTATCCAGGAACACTGGGTCAGAAAGGACCTTCCAGATATTAATTTGACAGAATTAACCATTTTAAAGAAGGGTAACCAAGAAACATGGAAGAATCAAACTTTTTATCATATCTTAGAAAATTCAACCTGGCTCTGATGATGCTCAGACCCTGGGAGTACAGTGACCCCAAACAGATGTCTTACCTCCCTCAGGAAGCCTTTCCCAATAACACTAGTATCTTTCTCTATCCTCTTTTGTCTGCTTTACATAATGAGGAACTTACTATAAACTCTCATGTTTTCTATTGTGTAGAAACAAATAAATGAAATCAGTGGCACATGTACCTCCACTACCCATGTCTGTGCCCCAAGCAGACATTAATAATAGATTACTGAACTTTTCCCCACTGTGTCCATGGCTGCCTTGGATGTTTATCCCCGGAGTACTCAGATAGACATCACCAAATGATCAGCATTGACAGGTGAAATGAAAACCTCTTCTGCTGTTTTTCCTGATATGAAATTGAAATAAATATTGGCTGGCAACATGAGTTGCTTTGTTTCCCCAAATAGGGTGCCAATTCTTCAAGGACAGGACCATGTATTATTTTCTTCTGTGTTCCAACGAAGTTCTAAGCGTTTTGGAAGGCAGATATCCTTAAGCTATCCCTCGTTGGCTGGAAAGGTAGTGTGCCATGGTGGGCAGTGCATGGGCTCTGGATAAGATGACCCTGACGTCTAAACACAGCTCTGCCACTCACTGTTTGTGTGACCTGGGGCAAAGGGACTTCCACTCTCTGAGCTCAGTTTCCTCATCTGCAAAATAGGGGGCATACTTCCTCTCTTGTGAGAATATTGCAAAGATTCCATGCAAGTGGAGCCCTTAGCACTGTGTCTGGCACACAGCAGGTGCTCAGTAGATGACAGCTTGTGTCACTAGCATGACTGTTGAAGTGGAGAAAGGAGCACGTGAGCCAAGTCCGTACAATTGTAAGTCAGGCTTGCTCACTGCAACCTGACACAAAATAGAAAAGACAGCCACCGGTGCCCGACACAGACGAGCGCATGATAAGCACGTGCCACTTTACCCGGCAGCAAATACATGTTCGTTACCGCAGAGGCGGTGCCTTCTGGGCACAGCTGGATCAGGAAGTGTTTGGGTGGGTCTGTGTCTGCAGAGTGCACGTGCCCAGGAGAGGAGGCCGTGAGGGCTTCGCCGTGCCAACTAGCCAGCGCCGGCAGTACCTGCGTGCAGGTGACGGGGACGAAGGCAAGCCTGGCAGGTGAGACTGGGCGTCGAGAGGATTGGAGGCTAGCGAGCCATTCCCGCCAAGGTGCAAGGCAGGCCTCATGAGTATCCCAGCCGCTGAGCGGAAGAACACGGCTGCCTGGGAACAGGTGATGGGCAGGGATCCAGGCAGTCAGGTGGGAGGAAGTCAGCACCCACTGAGTGTGGAGGTGTGTGGGGGGTCCCAGGTTTGGGGACAGGGATAGCAAAGAACAAGAGAGAGAGAGTGAGACACACAGCAGGATTCAGGTCTAAGAATGAGCCTTCCTTCACTTTAGCAGCCAAAGGAAAGTTCAAGGTCAGAGAGCTGGGTCATCTGTGCCCCGAAACCAGCAGCCAGCTGGGGGGGCTGTGAACCCACCCTCAGGCCGCCCTTGCTGCGGTGGAGGTGCCTGGCCCACTGGCTTCCCCAGGCGGCTCCCCTGGCCCTGCAGGACCGTGCAAACATCACTTGCCTCTCCTTGTCAGCGGCTGTCAGAGCAAATTTGTGCGGCAGCGTTCATCCACGCTTCAGGAAGCCTGTGAGGCCGGGCGCTGCAGGGACGGCCAGATTTAGCAGTGCCAGATATCCTCGGATGACATCAGGGACTCATTCCCTGGCCAAAGCGGTGGCAAATGGGAGAAAGGAGAGATCTATTCAAATGCCACTACCTTGATTGCACGGGGACTTCTGAGCACATCCTGAGCAGGGTCAGAGCCGAGAGCCCTCAGCCTCGTCCTTGGCTCTGTTACTAAGTGGCCGTGTGGGGCAGAGGAGGTCACTCTGGGTTCCGGTCCTACCTGGAAAATGAGAACAGTTAACACTTGCCCTGACAAATGGGGCAATAATGAGGCCCAGATGTGAGCAAGGTCTTTGGAGAGCACAAAGTCACAGGCAGGGACGACAAATGCATGTTCTCTTGGGTGCCAGCTCTGCTTGGTGGGGGCTGCCTGATCACTGTGTTGAGGAGGATTCTGAAGCCAAGGCCAAGCTGAGCCAGAAGAGTGCTGTGATCGCTTAGCTATGTCTGCTGCGGGTGCAGTGGAGGTCGCCCCCTCCTGTGCTTTTTGCCATTTTTGTCCCAAATGGTTTTGGTTTTGTTGTTGTTGTTGTTGTTGTTGTTTTTTGAGACAGAGTCTTGCCCAGGCTAGAGTGCCATGGTGTCAGCCTAGCTCACAGCAACCTCAAACTCCTGAGCTCAAGCAATCCTCCTGTCTCAGCCTCCCGAGTAGCTGGGACTACAGGCATGTGCCACCATGCCCGGCTAATTTTTTTTATATATTTTTAGTTTTCCAATTAATTTCTTTCTAATTTTAGTAGAGACGGGATCTCGCTCTTGTTCAGGCTGGTTTCGAACTCCTGAGCTCAAACAATCCGCCCACCTCGGCCTTCCAGAGAGCTGGGATTACAGGCATGAGCCACCGCACCCGGCCTGTCCTAAATGGTTTTAAGGCATCATCATTGCCATCTCTTCTTTAGCCCAAAGCCAAAACCACTCTGAGAAGAGATCGAAAGCCCAGGCTTCCATGCAGGAGGTTTCCGGTGCTAACCTCACAGCCCTTTTCTTCCTTTTCCTTTTCCTTTGTTTGTTGAGTTTTTTCCTTTCCTTTTCTTTTCTCCTTTTTTTTTTTCCCTGGGTAGCTCACCCAGGCGAAGAAAACTCAGGCCAGATTTCGGGACCAGGATCAACAGCATCAAACCCTGGAGAGCAGGAGGAACCGGAAGCCAAGGTCAAACTGGCAAAGTCAGACACACCGAGGGCAGCGCGCAAGGAGCACTGGAAAGAAAGACGGCAGACGCTGGAGCGCGGGCAGCGGTGTGCGGAGAGGCCCGCTCCCTGCCAAGGTCAGGCTCACTGGGGGTCGGCGGGCGGGAGCCACGGGAGCAAACTGCTCCCCTGGGTGCCGCAAAGAGCGAGGCTCTGCTGTCTGCTCAGCGCTCCCCAGCGGCCCGGCCTGGGGAGCCACTGCTCCGGGAGCCTTGGTTTCCTGGCCTGCAGAACGGAGCTGGCAATCCCGCCGCGGGGAGCTGTTGCGGAGACTAAACGACCCCACGGACACTGCCGGAGCCCCCCTCCCGCCGGCCTCTGGATCCGAGCTGGCACTTGCAGGCCCGTGAAAGAGAAGGGCGTGTTGTTGGGGCCACGGACCACGGACGGCCCCTCTTGTCCTGTGCCCGGGCTCTGGCTTGCTCACCACATTCAGGACTCTTAAGCTTCCTGGGATTTAGACCACTCTCTGCTGGGGGTGCGAGGGGGATGTCCATCCCCTCGAGTGGCAGCTTGTGCTGAGGAGAGGACACTCACGGCTCCTCTTTCTTCGCGGTGGTTCTAGAACTTCAGAGCACGGGACGGGAACAACCGCGATCACTTTACTCATCCTGGGGGCGCCCGCCCTTTCCAGGGTCCTAGAGCCCGTGGGAGCACCGACAGTGCCGGGGCCGTGCCTGCAGGGAAGGCGGGGATCGCGGCCAGAGCATGTGTCGGACTCAGAGACCTCAGGCACCTGTCTGGGCCTCAGTGTCCTCGTCTGTGGGCTGCCCCCAGCAGGGTGGCCACAGGACTGAGTGAGATAATGTGAATCTATGCAAGGGCTCTGTACACTGCAAAGCAACAGACATGTGTGGACTCGTGTCCTCCCCGAAATCCACAACTCGCAGTAGTGCCGGGGACCTGTCCTAGCAGGGCGGCGACGGGGGAGCAGCTGGCCCTGCTTCTCTGAGTGGCATCAGTCGGTCGCCGCTCCCATTACTGCTTCATTTTCAGCTGTGTCCCGTCTGCACTCCGGTCATGAGAGACTCTCAGTTACTCTCTGGTCACCTCGCATACCTTCAGGCCTCAGAGCCTTTGCTCAAGTGGGTCCTTCTGCCTGCAATGCCATTTGCCTCCCCACTTGGCAAACTCCTATGCAGGCTTCAAAACCCAATGCCAGTGATAGCTCCTGTCTGATACCTTCTCCCCTGAGCAGAAGGAGCGTCTCCCTTGCTGGGCTCCCCCAGACCTCTATTTTAGACAGCTGTGTCACAGTGGGACAGTGAGGATAACCGAGCTGGATTGATGTTGCAGTCCATGGCCCTGCACAGTAGGTGCTTAGCTAGTGTGTGGATTTGAACCTTTGCCTTCACCCTGCTCACCCAGGACCGGCCTGGTCTCTGGCCTTCAGAACTCAACTCCGGCCCCCACCCTGGGCAGTTTCCAAGCCCTCGATCCTGTTTGGCCCCATCCCCCCACCCTGGGCAGCCTCTGCCGTCATGACGCCGTGTCTCTGTGTGCTGGGGGTGTGTGGCCACGAGGGGCTGTGGTCACGGAGGAGCCAACCAGGAGCACCGATGGCCGCCTGTCACCATGGAGACAGGGCCCCGAGGGCCAGCCAGGCCTGGGCTGGTCAGTGAATGAATAAACGTGGCCCATTTTTCTGCCTTTGTGCGGAGCCTCCCTGGGCTTCCTGCTGTCAGCCCCAGCTGTGGGGACGGCAGGATTCGCCTGATATCGCTGAGCTGCCGCCTGGCAGCGCTGAGCCTGGCCCGGGCCTCCCCACGCCAAGATTCATGCTCGGCTAACAAGCCCCACTTTGTTCCTGTGGGAAAGTCCAGTCTCTCAGGAAAGAGCCCTCTCTCCGGCCGGCCCCTGGTCTGGGCACTCGCTGAAGCAAACAAAGCCTCCATCCGCTGGCGACAATTCACAGGCCCCCACGTCCACCTCCGTGCCCGGCGCGAGGACCGCTCGGCTCCGGGAGGCAGAACTGCGGTGCGTCCCATGGTCACACTCACCGGGGAGGCCCAGGTGCAGACCCTCCGGCAGGAGGTCTCCCCCCGCTCCAGCTCCTTCCTTCCCCACCTCTGGTTGCAAAGTGGGGCTGTATAAGAGGCAGGTGGCCTGGGCTGGGGACAGAGCCCTGCTGGCAGGCACCCGGGCCTGGGGAGGTCAGCCTCGCCCCACCCCCTGGACTTGCAGACACTCCTGCCCATGCCCCGGGCGGGATGGGGTCCAGATGGTGGCCTCGGCCTCATCATGGCGCCTGCCTGGAGACAGAGACGCTGACCCGGCTTCCTCGTAGGGCATCTCAGGGGTCGTACTATTGACAGGGACAAGGAGCTACCACTCTGGGTCTTAGCACTGCTCCTGCACCCGGCTCTCTGCAGAGGACATCCATGGGATATCTCACTGGAAAGGTTCTCAGGACGGAAACTGACAGCTCGGCCTCATGAGGGAGGGACAGGGAGGTCACCCGAAGGAAGGATGCAGCCCCGGGGATGGGGACCGCAGGCGCTCGGGGCTCCCCGCCGCACCTAGCAGGTCTCCGGCGACTCAGCACCGGCAGTCGGTACCGCGTGGGAACAGAGTTCACAGAGCGCTGCCTCGTCCGTGGGCAGGTGTGGTGCGTGTCCTACACCTTTCCCGCAGACGTGCCAGCATTGAGCTCCAGGTACCCGCAGGGGCCACTCGCATGATGACACACCTTTGGTCGGCCTCCTTCCCTTTCCTGACTCACTTCCCACTCCCCAGCGGGGTTTTCTGGGATCTCTTGCCCCAGAACCCTTGTCTCAGGCTCCGCTTCGGGGAGAACCTAAGCAACAGTAGTCAGTGAGAGCGGTGTGGCCTTGGGCAAGGGACAGGACCCCGAGTCCAGGTCTCCCCACCTGCGAGATGGGCACCACTCCCACAGCATTGCTGGCTGCCGTGCAAGGGCACAGTGGCTCCGGGGCCAGAGAGAGCCCTCGGCGAAGGGACCCGGGGCTGGCAGTGGCAGTCAGGCAGGTGCACACTAAGGGGCCAGGCAAGGGGCTGCACCTGGACCCTGCAGGGTCTGCTGTGGCCTGAGCCAGGCGTGAGCCAGGTGGCTGGGCCTCCTGCACTGTGACCTCACTTGCTGCTTAAATCCACTCCCCGAGCAGCTCCCTAGCCCGCACCTGTTGAACAGAAGTCTTGAACGGGAGGGGGACGGTCCAGGCCCTCGTGTTTCCAACACAGTCCTGCAGGCTCCTGGTACGCGCCAAAGGCCAAGGACCACTGGCCTGGGAGACAAAATGCAGACTCTCAGCCTACCATTCCCAGTTGCCACCACGCTCTGCCGCTCTGCCCACACCCCTCCCTCCCTGTCCCGTCCCGGCCCCTGGGCCCCAGCCCCTCAACCTGCTCAACTCTGTCTGCAAGGAACTGCCGGCCCCAGGAAACACAGAGATCGCAGAAAAGTTCACGTGCAGCGATTTCAGATTTGCAGGATTTAAGAAACTGTCCAAACTGAGGGTTTCTGAAATGACTCTACTCATCTGTTCTTGGCCTTAAGATTGCTTTTGATAAATTGAGATGATGGAATGTCTCTCTTCTACCGTGAGGCATAAAGGGAAGCAATTCCACTTTGTAACCCAAAGCGTAGCCTTAACTTTCTATTTCCCCTGCAGCCACGGTGAAGCTGCTCGTCTTTAAAACTGTGCTGATCATGTCTGTCTCAGGCGGCAGAGGAGTCTGCAGGCTTGTCCTGCTTGCCTGCGGTTTATCTGACTTGAACCCTGTAAGACAGACACGGGGAGCCGCAGCCTTGAGATCAGCGGGGGCTCCTTCCAGACGAGGGCCCCATCTGCACTGTCTCGTATGACAGTCACTGAGCACCTGCCACACGCCCGGCACCGCGCGGGACCACAGCACGCAGAGGTGAGTGAGCGCCAGCCCCTGCCTACAGGAAGCCGTGGGTTATTTCCTACCCTGCGGAGGGAGGGGAGGTACAGGTGCAGGGGTGCGGCCCCGACCGTGGCACCCTGGCCCCATGAGCTACCGAGTGATGCGACGGCCACGCACCCCTCCTCGCCCACCCAGCCCAGGGACCAGTCAAGATCCAGACGACGCAGAATCCAGCCGGCGGTTTCTACACCGGCCTCGTCTTCACTCTTCCCACACTCATTTCTGATGGCCACCGAGGAGAGGAAGCTGAGTATACTTGGAGTCGGCACAAAATGCTCCACAGATTCAACCTCTGTTTCTCCAGCAATCTTTCGGGGTTTCTGTGAGCACTGCGGAGGGCACCCCAGTCGGGAGCTACGGCGCTTCCACACCAAGCTTCTGTTCAAGGAAAAGCTCCCTGGCAGTAGCAGGGGTCGGTGAAAAGTGGGTCACACCAGGGAGGCACGGCTTTATTTAACATCGGCAGCTTGGGGCACGGACACCTCTGCATCCTTGCGGGGGAGGAAGGGCAAAGGAAAATGGTTCGGGAAGAGGAAGAGTCGCGTGCGTGGGCTCGTCAGCTCTCCCTGTGCGCTTTAGGACGCGCTGGTGCGGAGCACATGCTGAGCGAGGGATCTGCAGGAGGAAGAGCGAAGAAGAGGCTAGTGTAGAACCGCCCCGGCCGGATTCCTCATCTCCACTTGTCCCCGGGTGGGCGAGGAGGGGTGCGTGGCTGTCACATCGTTCGGTAGCTCACAGGGCCAGGCTGCTGCGGGCGGGGCCCCACCCCTGCACCTGCACCCCCACCCACCGTATGGTAGACAGTAACCCGCCGCTTCCCCCGTGGCCGGGACAAGCCGTTCCCCAGGGTGAAGGGGTCCATGGAACAGCAGGTGCCCTCTAGGACCCATGCGCTTTGGAGAGGGGACCGCGGGACAGAGGGGTCTAGCAATCCTTCAGAGAGAGTCTCCTGACAGCAAGTCTGAGAGCTCGCACGTCGTTGCAGGGGTCCCAGCAGGGTGGCGAGGAGACTGCCAGAACGACACCATTGGCCTTACTAAAGAGTCTAAAATTTCATTAAAGGAAAAGTCACAGAAACGGGGCTGTTTGTTTCTGAGTTCAGAGATAAATCTGGTGATTGGACAGCGTGTGCCTGGGAGGGGGTGCGGCTCTGGCTTCTGGCACCCGCTAGGTCCCCCCGGAGATGTCGAGTTGCCTGTGCTACCTGCTTGGGGCGAGGCTTCTGCCCGAGTCAGAACCTCGAATCCATTCTCCGGGGTGGATACGCTCCCCTGGCCCGTCTGGACTGTCCGGGACATTCAGGCTGCGGCCCGTCTGCTCAGCCGGTGCAAGAAACCGCTAGAAGCCATCCCAGCCCCCGCAGAGCGCTGGCAGCTGCACCGAGCCTATGGAAGGCTGATCCCCAGGTAGATCGTCCTCCAAGAAACGGTTCCCAACTTGGCTGCCCACTGGTTCACTGGGGGAGCCTTTAAAAATTCCCATGCTCAGTCCCACCCCCAGGAGACGAAGGCATCGGTCTGGGGTGCAGCGTGGGCATCAGGAGTTCTTAAAGATCCCGGGTGAGTCTACTGTGCAGCTACAATTATGAACGCTGATCTAGAAGGACAGGGCGCTGGCCCAGCTGACTGTCTCCTTCCTTGACGCTGACAATGCACATGGCATTAAAGTCTCTGAGAGACCTGCAGTAAAGACCCCTGTTCAATCCAGTGCTTCCCAAACTTACTTAACCATGGAACCCTTTGGTGTCCCAACTGACACCAGGGAACACAGCATTCCGCAGAACACACGTGAGGACATGCTGGGGACCGAGCACACACCAAGGCAACGGTGCACAAAAATAAAGAGTTTTCAGACAAGCCGTCCTATAGGGTGAAGGGGTCTTGGGGACAGTGGGGAAAGGCTCTACAGAGACCGAAGTCATTCTGACCACTGCCCATCATGGAAGACGGTATAACTGATCAGAAGATGCACTCTCCCTGCACGGACCTCTGGCTTGGCCATGGGACTTGCTCTGGCCAATGAAATGCAAGAGGAAATGACATTTGTCCCTTCAGGGTTGGAGCTTTAAGAGCTATTGCCTGGTACCATTGAGGTCTCTGCTTTCCTTTTATCATGAGACAGCAGCATCCCAGATAGGGGCTGCTCCCTTCGCCTGGGTCCCGGAGTACAGGAGACAAGGAACAGAGTGTAGCCAATCCCCAGAGGACAAGTAGCTGGAACAAGAAGGAAATCTCCGTGATTGCAAGCCACTGAGATTTGGGGGGTGGCTTGTTACTGTGGCATAACCTCGCTTATGCTGACTAATGCGCCCCTGAAATGGGGCTGGTAACATGCATGTTCTTGCCATGCAGAGCCGAATGTTTAGGCCGAACACGCAGACCATCTGTATTTGAATTTTTCTCTTCAGCATATATTCCATTAAAGGGAGGGAAAGTATTTAAAAGTGTTTAAAGCTTTGCCCTCATGGATGAAATTTCCCTTCTGCTCAGGCTGCCAGGGCTCACTGGCAGCTCTAAGTGCATGTTTTGTTCAAATGAGACAGCAAAATGCCTTTCCTGGAGGAGATGCCTACCCTTTCAAAAATAGCCTTCCGGAACTTGCATGTGCAGAAGGAAGTGCTCTGGGGGACATGACTGTAAAACCAGCGAATGCTATTTTTGGTCTCTGCCCGACACCCACCTGGAGGGGTAAACAGCTCACTCAAAATGTCAGGGCAATAACTTCCACAAGACCTTTTGGTTTCCTGCTCTGGGGACGATTAGGCAGCAGAGAGTAATATGTATCTTGTCTCGGAAGAGATGTCCCAGAACAGCAAGGAGCTCATCCTTGCACTGGGTCACTGAAGCCAGCTGAATTCTCTAAGTCTGAACCCCTATTGAACATCTCCCTCAAACACCTAATCAGGGTGCCTGTGACCCCATCACAGCTGTATCCCTTGAAGCTTCCGCAGTGTTTTTTTTTTTTTTTTTTTTTGAGACAGAGTCTCACTGTGTTGCCCGGGCTAGAGTGAGTGCCGTGGCGTCAGCCTAGCTCATAGCAACCTCAGACTCCTGGGCTCAAGCGATCCTCCTGCCTCAGCCTCCCGAGTAGCTGGAACTACAGGCATGCGCCACCATGCCCGGCTAATTTTTTCTATATATTTTTAGTTGTCCAATTAATTTCTTTCGAATTTTTTTAGTAGAGACGGGGTCTCACTCTTGCTCAGGCTGGTTTCGAACTCCTGAGCTCAAACAATCCGCCCGCCTCGGCCTCCCAGAGTGCTAGGATTACAGGCGTGAGCCACCGCACCCGGCCCCACAGTGCTCTTTGATGGCACTTTGCCAAGTGGCAGCTGTGCGGGAGCTCGCTGACTTGGGAACAGGAATGCGTGGCTGGCATCAGGTTTGAGGATGTAAAGGGTAGTGTCATGGGATGTCAGTGAGCCAGAGGAGTCAACAAGGGCTGTTCCTCCGGCAAGGGTGAGGCTAAGACAAGAAGTCTGGCACCGCAGACCCGGTCAAGACTGGTATTCAGCTGGTACGTGCTGCGGCACCTAAGCCCGGAGTTAAAACGCCGAAATACCTCCCTCCTATTGTACAGAGCTGCTGTCCTTGAGGGTCGAAGCTTTAATGGGAGAATCCAGGCATTGCGATAGGTGGTGGGGGGACCCTGGCTACTTTCTGAGGTCCAACTCCCACCCTCCTAAGACTCCCCTCCATCCAGCAACCAAAGGGAATGGAACTATCTGGTCAACATATACCTTAAAAGTGAATTGTTTTTTGCAAGCTAGATCAAGGCCCATGGAAACAGAACCTAGGTGGTAGGTTACCAAAAAGTGGAAAAGGAAGCACAGAGGGAGACAGAGGTGGAAGGAGGCTGAAGACAAAGTTCTTCCACTTCTTTATTTGCAGAGGAGTCACCCACACTCTGAAGAAGAAGAAAAAGGTAGCATTAAGCTGCTATTGGGAACTGGGGAGGTGTGAGTCTCTTAACTCACTCAATGAGTTTCCACTGGGACCAGAGCTCCCAAAATTCTCAGGATAAAATGTCTGAGTGAGAGGCGGGAAGCCTTCAAAAAGGCCCTAAATACCTAAAGAGTATCCATCATATATAAAGAGCTCCTACAAATCAATAAAAAGACAGCTAGCCCCATAGACCATCTGCCTAGGTAAAGGAATCAAACAGGCACTTCACAAACAGAATGTTAAAACTGCCAATAAGTATATATGTAAGGAGGCTCAGCCTCATTACTGATCAGGGAAAGGCAAATTAAAACCACCAACATAACATTACAAGAAAGAAGCCAGACACCAAACACTGCATACTGTAGGATTTGTTCATATAAAGTTAGAAAGACTGGTAGAACTTGGGACAGTGGTTATGCTTGCTGAGGGTGGGGGGCTAGTGCCTGGGAAGGGCACAGTGGGGCTCTGGAGTGCTGGTGCTAGAAGCTTCTTGACCTGGGTGTGAGTTTCACGGATGTCTGATTATGTGCTGGTGAAGCTCATTGAGCTAACCGCGTAGGAGTGTGCATTTTTCTGTATGTCTATTAAATCTCAGTAAATATTACTGAGGGGGAAAACCCTCAATAAGGTAATACCGTATTCCTTCCCTCCATTTTCATCCCTGCAGATGCAGGATGGGGTTTGGGCTCAGGTCAGGGCTGGGACCTCCGGATGTTTCAGTGAATCTCCGATGCCTGTTAAAGGAGGTCTCTTTGACAGTGGGTCCCGAGCTTGGCCAGGGGGTCTCTTGAGAGTACTCACTGGAAATCATCATTTTTAAGCACCTGCCAGGAAATTCCAATGAGTGGGGGTATGAGAAACACCGGCTTCCAGGTAAGGTAATTTCTGCTGGCCCGAGCTCCCCTGATTGGGACCCACTTCTAGCTACCTAACTGTGCCTTGGTTTCCTTCTGCATAAAGTGGAAATAATGGCTTCGTTTAGCCTCTGATGGGCAGGCAAAGACAAGGTCGGTTCCTGCAGAAGCATGGCAGGATGCCCGATCCCGCCCCCCCCCCACCAGGGAGAATTCTAGGCTCTGCGCCTCCTGCATGGGGCAGGTCGGGCTGGGGGGAGGCAGGCAAGCCCAGCCCCACCTCATAAATCACAGGCCAGGAAACAGGGCGGGCGGCCCTGCCTCGATCTGCACGGTGCATTAGATGCTTCACTGGCGTCCCACAAGCAAGCTTTGTGAAGCCGGGCTCGGGGAAGAGGGGTGGAGAGCTACCAGAAATAAAACCTCGGCCAGCTCAACCCGGGGTCCCCCAGCCCCACAAGTCTCCTCACACAGGGGCTTGAAACATGGCTTTTTTTGTTGTTGTTTTGGGAGGGGGAGCATTTGGCTCTGGTTTTGAGGACACACAAAAGACCTCATAAAGGAGACAGAAATCTATTACCCGCCTGGCCAGAAATAGCCCCGGGGAGGCTGGGCTGAAGCCAAGGGCCGAGAAGCCGTCCCAGGGGAGCTGGGGAGGCCTCCTCGAGGGGAGCAGGGCACGGCGCGAGGCTCCCCGCAGGGCTGTTGGCCGCAGGCGAGGGCCGTGAGGGGGTCTCGGCCTCAGGAAACCTCAGCACCCTGGGTTTTATTCCAGGCTCCCCGGAGGCTGGGGATCCAGCTGAGGAATCGCTCAGGGCCACGTGGAAGCCACGATCGATGGAGCGGCCAGTGCGCAGGTGTGCAGGCTGCTTCCCGAATGGGGGTGCTGGGTTGGGGGCTCAGGGGAGGCTCAAACCCCAGTGCCACCCTGGTTTCAACCTTGTGTCATTCATCTGCCCAGAGGGGAGACTTAACCTCATTTGGACAAAGGCTCCACGCAGGCCACAGGAGGCCCTGGCCAGACTCCCCCCGGCAGCTCTGCCTAGCCCAGGGGAGAGCGGAGGGAAGGAACGGGCCGTGCACAGTGGCCGGGCTGGGGCCACAGACCAGTGAGGGCACTGGGAGAGAGGTGCGGGGAGCTGACCCAGGCACCCGCACGCGGGGCAGTGGAGAATCAGGCAACAGGCAGGCTGCTGGGGCGCGCGTTTGCTCGGCCTAAGGACGGTGCCCATTTGTGGCACACACGCTCTGTGCCAGGCACTGCGTCAAATGCCATCCATGCAAGTGAGACAGCTTAGCACAATGGTTAAGAACACAGACTGTCAGATCTAGCATTTCCTAGCTGTGTGACCTTTGGTAGATAATTTCACCTCTCTGTGCTTGAGTTTCCCCAGCTGTAAAATGTGGACGACGCGGTTGTTTGAGGATTACATAGGAAAATGCACGCAAAGAACGGCGGCTGGCACAGAATCGGCGCTCACTACAGGCAGCTGTCGTTGGTGTCATCTCTTTAGGTCCTCATGCCACGGAGGGACAATTACGTATCAGTCAGGGTGATGCCAGCCGCTGTGACAAATACCCCCTCACAATTCAGTAGTGTAACGAGTATGTTTGTTCACGTGATCCAACGCTGGTGCTTCTGGCTAGCAGGCAGCCGTCCTCCACCCGGGGATTCAGGGGTCCAGGCTCAGAACCCTGGAGTCCTCCGCATCCGGAGGAAGTCGAAAGAGGTGGTGAAGAAGATACATCTTAACCACCCTGGCCTGGAAGTGACACGCCTCCCTGCCTTCATTCATTGGCGACAACCTGTCACCTCTGTGAGGAACTCTGAGAAGTACGGTCCCTGCCCAGATGCCCCTGTCCAACTTTGCCCTCCGGAGGAAGGGGCACAAACCGTGGGGGACAGGTAGCCGTCCCTGCCGCCTATCATTTGAGGGTAAAGACGCTGAATCTCAGGGAGATTAACTGGCCCAGGCCAGAGCAGCCCGGCGGCGGCAGCGTGGAGACGGAGCACAAGCAGACTGGCGCTGTCCCTCCGCCGAGCACGGCTGTGTCTGCCCGGGGCACTGGGTCTCCTTCCGTCTGAGGTCAGGTCCTTCCACGGACGGGCGGGACAGAGTGCGGCTGTGACTCTGAGATTGCATGTGGCCCAAGCGGATTTGAGGGCCGTGGTTGGTGCCGGAAGTGGCTGCCGCTGGGAGACAGGTGGGAACCCAGACGATGGCCCGGAGTTAAGACCTTAGAGGGGTCCTGAAGGCGGCCTGGGGCACAACAACTGAGGAAGTGCAGGGAGAAAGGAAGGCTGAGCCCGTGTAGCTCTGGGGAGGTCTCCTCCCTGCGCTCCCAGCCGTGCGCGGCGCCCTGGTCTGGTGCTCTCGGAAGGGGACGCGGGACGAGTGGTCAGGCACGGACATTAATGATGCACTTGGAAGACGATCCCAGGAAACAGCAGCGTGGGGGGCGGGGGCTGTGATCAAGCACGTGACCTGGGCAGGTGGAGCTTAGCCTTGCTGAGGGCCCCGGGAAGACGCTACAGAACAGCCTCAAAGTCATCAAATGGGGGTTCACCCCCGGTTCTCCGTATCAGCACCCATCAGCGTGCAGAAGGGGTGCGGGGGTCACAGCACCTGCCCCCTTGGTATCCTCCTGGGGCTCAGAACTGTGGGAGGGACCGGATGTCGGTGCCAAGGCTGCTGGCGTATTTCCTGGATTGGTTTAGGGGTCGGGGTGCCTGTTTGGGCAGCAGAGGGCCAGGCCTGACCCCACGATACGGGGGGAGAGAAGTAAGCGTATCTCCCCGAAGCGCGGATGGAGGCAGGGAGGGTGCCCAGGAGCCCCAGCCCTGCCCCAGGGCTCACCATGCGCAGACGCGACCATCCTCACCCTCCCTTCCCTTCTCTGCGCTTCCCAGGCCAAGCGGACCCCTCACTCCTGCCACCAACGCGGTGAAAGAGCAAGGAGAAAGCTGAGAGCATCAGGGTGGCGGAGCCAGTCCCCACAAGAGCGGGAAAGCCGGGTGGGCAGGAAGCTTCTCAAGTGAGCTGGGGACCCCATGAGGCTGGCTCAGCACCGGAGAGAAGACCCTTGAAATCACACCCTTGAGGTCTTTCTTCTCCTACTTCGAGAGGTTCCATGGAAGACTCCGCTGACACAGGTGCGCCGTAAATGCATTTGAAGGTATTGAAGTGTAATTTCCCCGCCAGAAATGCAAAGGTGGTTGGGGGCTGGTGGGCACGGCAGTACCTTCCGGCTAACTCTTGGGGACCCGGGTTTGTGGCCACAGGGGACAGAGAGTTTGGAGGGCGGGAAAGGAAGCTAGGCACGGAGCCATGCCTGTGTCTCACCAGAATGGCTCGAGGACGCCCAGCAGGTCCGAGCGAGTGCAGGGTGGATGTGCCGTAGACAGGGCTGGGCTGACACCGCGGTGGCAGTCCCGACCCCTCAGCCCGTCCACAGAGGGCTAAGAGGGGAAGAGCACTGAGATCGGGGCTGGAGGCTCAACCTGGAGGGCAGCGCCTGCCTGGCAAATGTTGGAAAGAGATGGAGCTCTGCACTAGACGCGACTGGGGTTGAATCCCTGGTTCATCACTCACAAGTTACTTGACCTTGACCAAGGACCTCTCTTTTAGAGCCTCAGTTTCCTTATTTGTAGAACGGGAACTATGATAGTTGTACTCACCTTCTGGGGTGGTCAGAAGCATTAAATGGGAGAAGATAGAAAGCACCTACACGTAGCAAACACTCAATTATCATCGATTAAGGAAGACAGGTGGTTGTGGTGTAATGAAGTTAATAATAACTTACGATGTGCCCATTCTGTGCAGACACTGTCAATGCGCTACAGGCATTTGCTCACTTACTGGAGCAAGAAGCTGAGATCAGACTGAAGAGGAGACTGGACGTTCTGAGCAAGCAATAGGGAGGGTCCACACAGACCGTGGGCACATCGCACTTGGGGTTCGCTGCGGTGGGCACTTGTCAGAGGGGGCCACTCGTGTGGGCGGGGAGGAGAGTGCAGGCTGCACTGACACTTGAAGTCTAGCAGGCAGTGAGCATGGCTTAGTGGGGATGCCAGATCCGTGGTCTGCAGGCACCACGCTGCAGCCGGTGCCTCTGGCCACATAACTAATCCAATGCAGAATGCTCCCCCGGAAGTCTCCCCGTCCTTCTCAAGGAGAGTTGCCAAATCAAGTTAAATCGACTCGCCACCTTTGTACTCACAGATGAACACGCGGAGAAGCGGGCAGGTGTGAGAAACACCTGGGGGTGCTACTCTCAGGACCACGGCCTCAGACCAAGTGCCCCCTTCCCCCAGAACATATGCACCCCTGCAGGTCAGGATTGACCCAGGAAGGGAATGGGGGCTGAGTCTCCAAGTTCAAGAGCTCCAAGAGTGCAGCCGAGCAAAGGCTGGGGCCCTTGGCTCAATGAGTGCTTCAGTTTCCCAACCTTGTAAACGCAGGGAATGGAGCAAGCTCTCCAACAGACTCCACTTTCCTAAAACCGAGCCAGCCAACCCTGCTGCGGGGATGTCTCCAGAGACAATATCTGTAGCAAGATACTGTCTTGAGTCTGGCCCCAGGAAGCTTCCCTTGGGAAAAACCAAGGGTGCAGAGGAGACGTTCGAAACCCCCAAAATCTGACAAAAAGCCCGGTGCCATCAGGCGTCATGGCGTCTCTCAGAGCCTCTCCCGTTCTCCGGCTTCCTCCAAGTGTGAACTGTTCGTTTTACGTTTTCCCTGGTTGCATCACTCAATTAACCCCCCAGCAGGTGCCATCTCCTCCATGCCGCCTTTAGCACAGTGCACGAAGACCTAGAAACTTCTGCCCTGCAAGCATTGGTGTGCCTTCTGTTCTATGTTCCGCTCCATCCAGGACACGGCCCTCCCCTGACAGTTTCTTCCCCTCATTTCCACGTACGTTTCTCGCATTTCTTTGTTTTCACTCATCTGAGCTTTCTCAGCTCGGGGTTGTACAACTGTGACTTAAAATTATTCTGTGCTCTTTGTTCTGCGTGCGTGTGTGTTGAGACCTTCTCATAGGCTGGTCGTGAGTCAGCATGAGCGTGTGCACAGATTTTAGGAAAGGACAAAGGAATTGTGCTAAAGGCATTCCTGAGATTGTTTTAAGTGGCAGGTCTTTTCTCCAGGTCTGAAGGGCTCTTTTCAGTGCCTCTGGCTTTCTGCTCCCTGCAGATGCTACTTGTTCATTACCTGCCCAGAACGACTTCTGCCTCTTCCCCATCCAGAATCAGATCCGGGAGCTGGGGGGCAAGCTGGGGCACAGTGGGAGGCACCGGAGCCAGAAGGGGTGTGGAAAGGAGTCTGCAAGTTGCAGCCAGGACAGATAGGGAGGTTAGAGGCCAAGGTCAAGGGACTGGGGCAAGCCGGGGGTTGAGAACCAAGAAAACTACATCTCGGGTGATGTCTGAAAGCAAAGTCCTCACAACCAAAGTCCTTCCCGTGCACCTCTCTGTACGATGCACTCCACATAGTGCACTCACCTGACAAGTGGTGTCGCCTCACGTTGCTCCTCACTGGTGCACTTGTGTGTGTCTCATCTTGCGAGCGAGATTGTGAGGCTGGAGGAGAAGACGCAGGGAGGGTCATTGTCTTCTTTCTAATGCCCCAGGGGCTCGGCACAGAGGATAGCAGAAGCAGCAATGATGCGGGAGTTGGTGGCCTGGGCTTGAGTATCAGCTCTGCAACACACGGCTGTGACTTGGGGCAAGTCGCCGAACCTCTCTGCACTCCGGGGGTTAATAAGGTGCCCTGGAAAGGGCTGTGTTGAGGCTTGAATGAGATCATATGCAAATCGCAGGGCTCCTGGGCTGCATGCAGTGGCCGTCCATTGTCTATTCTTCTTCCTGTTCAATCAGCGTTATGTTTTCTGATTGCTTTTCTTGAACGAATGATTTATGTATTTGCAAATAGAGCACAAAGTCATCAGAAATGTTCTCATCTTTCAAGCAGCTTCTGATATTTTGGGTCGAAAGGGAGATCCGGGTGGCGGGAAGTGAGCGGCTGCGGCAGGTGCAGCAGCGTGAAGCAGACACACGTGACTCGCTAATGCATGTGGCCGTCTCACCTTCTGTGTGAGTTTGCTGGGGCTGCCACAGCGAAACACCGCAGACTGGGGGCTCACGCTACAGACATCCATTGCCTCACAGTTCTGGGGCTTAATTGGGATGATCACGGCGTCGGTTTCCTCCGAGGCCTCTCTCCTTGGGTGTCCTTCTGCGTGGGCGTCCCTGGAGGCTCTTTCTATTCTACGAGGATGCTAATCATATTGGATTAAGGTCCCCCAATGGCCTTATTGTAACATAATCACTCTTTAAAGACCTGTCTCCAAATACGGTCACATTCTGAGGTACTGGGGGTTAGGGCTGCAACACAGAATTTGGGCCGGACATAATTCAGCCCGTAACACCTTCCTCTCCTGCTAGCTACCCCGCTGCGTGGGCTTTGTGCCCTCTTGAGAGCTCCGTTCCCTGACAGTCACGGCAGCTGTGAGCTCCGGCCGTGGGGACCCCTGCACCCGTCCCTGACCCCGGCAGGGCAGCAAGGTCTCCCTCACACAAGTCACACACAGGCTCTGCCTCCTCTCTCCGGGGTCCCACCTGGGCCACTCCAACTCCCCGATCCACGGGGCTTGCTCAAGGCGAGGTGGTTCCAGCCACGCCACCCAAACGCATCAGGCATTTTATAGTTTTTAAATCCCATTTTCAGAAGACTGGGGCTAATTTACACGCACATCAGGCCTTACCCATTCTGCATCTGGCCCCCTGGACGTGTGCGCAGCGGGTGGCGCCCTCGCCCCGCGTCCCCATGAGTGCTCTGTGCGCTGTGGCTCCCCCTCTGGCACGCGTCAGTGCTCCCTCTGCGCCTTCCCCATCGGTCGTCGCACCCACGCCCCGGCTTGGTGCCCACCCTGACCCCGGTGATGCCCAGGTACATTTCCCACTCCGTCCTCTTCCGCAGACTTAGCCCCACACGGCCAAGAGCCACCTGGACACATCTCCTGGGTGCCCCTGGGGACGCGCCCAACATCAGCGTTTCCTCTCCTCGCAGCCAGCTCTTTCTCCGGGATCCCGGTCAGGAGGAGCCTCCGTCTGGTGACCCCGAACCGTTCCTTCACACTGCCATGTCCGGCCACACCTGCGGGTTTGCCTAGGTGGCTCTTCCATCCACCCTCCTCACTGCCCTCCCCACCGATGTGGGCCGCTCACATCTTCACCAGCGCAGGGTGCCAGCCCTTTCCCTCACTGCATCTCATCTTCCACCTCACTGCCACCCAGGCGATTCCAGAACGTAGATATCTGATCTGGTCTTTATCCTGCTTACACAAGTTCAAGATGACCAGATGACATGCCCCATGAGAGCCGCGACCTCATCTGCCATCTTTACGAGTCATGGTCCGGGGAGGAGACAAGTGGCACCCACACCAAGCTGGGAGACTGAGGAAAGTTTGATAAAGGGTCTGCTCACAAAGAGGTGGGCAGAGATTAAGGACAGCAGCAAGGACGTTGCAATACCCAGGACAAGTGACAGTGGGGAGCCACCGCAAGCCTAGTGAGCAGAGGCAGCGGCCTTCCTTGACCCAGAGGGAGCTGTCTGCCCCGGCTGTGGCCTGGGGCATTCAGGCCCTGCTGACCCACAGGGGGGGACTAGGTCATCTCTCCTTCCCTTCGCCCTCTGGTCTCTTGCTAGCGCCTCTGATTTGCCACCTCTATCCAGCAGCCAGGGGACAGGGAGCCTGCTGAAGCGCCCGGCCTGCATGGGTCAGCCTCCCGGGGCACAGGGCCGCACGGAGGAGGGAGCCGGGTGGACCCAAGGAGCCGATGGAAGATCCCAGCGCGCCACTGTCTCCCTGGCATCCAGGGACCAACTGAACCAAAGACTCAGCAAATGTTTCCAAGTGCATGTGAGGATGGAGCCAGACTTCTCGGCCTGGTGTTTAGAGTCCTTCGTGAATCTAATCCCATCCCCTTGCCACATGCCTTGTGCCTGGCTTCCAGCTAGGCAGGTCACTGCTCCTCATCCAAGACACAGCTCGAGTGGCAGCTCTTCTGGGAAGCCTCCCCTGGCGCTCCTGGAAAGGCGGCTGCTTGTGTGCATGGACCGCACGCATTCCTTGCTTTCACGGTATTACGCGTGGCTTTCCACTCCAATCTCTCCACACGTCTCTTTCCGACCACGAGCACCACCATATTTACCTCCCTCTCCCCAGCATCCGGTACATATTAGGTGCTTAATAAAATGCTAACTAGTAAGTTACTTGAAAATGACAGCATATATTAATAATTGTGAGATACGATCATTCCTAATGCCCGTACTGGAGGCAACGAGTTTTTCTGTGCATTGCCAAAGATGCTTGCGATGTTTTGTTTTTTTACCTTCTGATTCTTAAATATTGATGTGTATCTTAGGGTGGATTTGAGATGGGAAGTTGATTTAATATTTTTAATGACTACAAAAGCACAAAGGTAAAAGATTGGAAGGTGCTTCAATCCAGACCTAGCAAAGCCAAAACAGTGAAGCAACGAAGCTGGCATGAAGGGACATGCCCCACACCCCCCACATGATCGCCGGTCACCAGCTTGCCACTCCTGCTTGGCCTCTCTGGCATCGGAAACCAATGAAACTGAAAGCCACTGTTTGGAAGCAAAGTTTACAGTCCACTTACCGATGGAGAGGCATTTTGTGGACACAGGCTATGAAACTTGTTTTCATTTTGATGTTTTTAAATTCTAATTTCCATGTAAATGGGAAAGGATGTGTTTAAGAGTGTCACTTTGGGATGTGTTTGAGCGCCAAGCGGCACGACTAATATTTGAGGGACTGGAGACTGTCCAAGGACACTTAAAGAATTCCAGTGTTACAAAGGAAGCCAAATATGTTTTGATGAGAGCATGCACCGTCCCAGGAAAATAAATGAGCTGGCTCAGAAGATGAGCCGTTTTGCACCGTCCATTGGCTTCTGAGTAACTCTGTTCCCAAGAATCTGTAATCATGGAAGAAGATCTATTGTCGAAACATTGGTTAAAAACTCATTTGTACAAATGTTTTTAAAATGAGATTTTAAATATCCAGAGGAAGAAAACTGCAGCATTTTAGGCTTGAGGGGGAGGGCCCTGCTAACAGAGTTTTAACCAGCGGTTTGTTTTTGCAGCCCGGCTGTGAGGAACACTGAACAATGGAAGCAAGGAGGGAGGCGAGGGTGGAGTTGCCTGGGCTGGCCCCCCTGATTAAAAGGGAAAAGTCGTGCAAAACTGGTGTAAGGAGACTGGGTATGTAATTCCAGCTTTTAAGAAATCGTTCTTGGGATATGGCCTATAAGAATTTGGCTTTGTCCTTAGGTGGAAAGAAAAATTCTTATATGAGAGGAAAAAATGAAGGAGGAGAGGTAGTTGGCATAGAAAGTTCTCAGGCTGAAGTGGTTTGAAAAGGGTGATGACATCGTTCTCCCTGATAAGAGCAAATGAATAGTTAAAGGCTTTTAAAATAACTAATTTGAAATCCTCACACGGAGAAGCAAGAAGTTGAGCAAGGGACCCAGGGGGCCCAGAAAGCCACCGTTTCTTCCTAATGTCACACCAAGGACCAAGCTCCACAGACGCAATGTTAGGAGCCAGCTGAGTTTAAGACAAAAGGATATGCAAAGTGGATTTGGAATTCTCCCTATTTTATTCTAAATCTGATGTCAAAGTCATATATTTTTAGAGTGCTTGAATAATATTTGCCATTTTTTTGATAAACAGTTGGACTTTCCTAAGAGAATACATATACTACGTACAAACACATGATTTGATCTTAGGCACACACTGGTCAGTTGCTTCAAAGCTTCGCTAGCTGTTGCCCCCCCTAGCGGTCAGCTCCACAACTGCAGGCCCGTGTCCCCGCAGGATCCTTGGCAAAAGCACCCCGGAAATTCACTATCAATGAATTTGGATTTTACAAAGACCCCTGGTTTCTTGTTCGTCCCAGGGCACCGTGGACGCAGAGGCGCGAGTGCCAGATGCTCTGAAGGTGCGAACTGTGACATCCTCATCACGTGCGCGGAACTTCCAGTTTGAATTGGAACCTCTGGTTCTGAAAGGACATTTGCCCTTTTTCCTTTTCTTTTGCTTTTTAAATTCTGGGTTTAAATTTAGGTTCCATTTTTCTTCTTCTTTTTTTTTTATGAAGTGATTGTTTAATGCTTAATTCCTCGTTGATTTATGCAAAATATGAACTGAAGGACATGAAGCGACGGGCATTCTCTCCTCCCAGTTTGCCTGAAAGAAAAGTGTCTGACGAGATAGATTTCCGGGTGCCTAGCATACAAAATACAGTTACGGGATCCTTCTCTGTCCCCAGGGGAGAACCGCGTCCATCAGGGTAAGTCCCCTTAAAGGGCCAAAGAGCCACTGGCCCCTCCTTCCTGGACAGGAGAGCGGGCTGTGAAAGATCTGCGGCTTGACAGCTATTGATCTGAATCTCCGTTTCATTCTTACCGCTGCTCAAAGGTCTCCCGGGTTGCATTTCTGCTGCTGGTTTAGTCTAATGCCTTGGCAACCACCTCCAAGGTCCTACTCTCTGACGGGAATGGCAGCGGGAGGGAGGAGAGGTCGGAATTGTTCTTAAAGTGGAGAGGAAAGAAGGGTGCACGTGATGGAGGGGAAGGTGGGGGGAACGAGAAAAGGAGAGCGGAGGAGAGAGAAGGCGGCAGGGACGAGAAGGGAGGAAGCAAAGAGTGGAGAGAGGACGGGGCGGAAAGACAGAGCTGTGCCCACCAGGCTAGGAGGCACCAACAGGACCCAATACATCAGTAGGGGCCCAAGACCAGCAAGTGGGTAAAATTAGTGCCCTGACATTCACCCTAATTCAGCCGGAGACTGCTCACCCGGTGACCCTGGGAACATAGGACAGTCCCTGCTACCTAGGCAGGAGGGTCGGACAGGCTGCCAGTCGGTGGCCCAAATGCCCTAGATTAGGAAGTGACTTCAGCTCGGGGCCCATGGCTTGGCCCTCACTTGTTTCTGAACCTTGCTGGCTATGGAGAATTCTTCTGTTTTCTGACTCATGCACTATTTTAACAGCTTTCCAGGGAGTTTGGCCCGAATATTGGGAGTGATTGAAGGAAGTGATTTCCACCAACCAGAAGAAGCTCAACTCCTGGTTACTCTGGACCTTGCAGTGTAAATACGCACAACAGTTTTCCCTGGAGGTCGGGGGACGCCTGCAACCTCTATTTCCCACCCTATCTTAACACCGAAGACGGGCTCAGCAAAAGGACGCCTCAGGGATGCTAGAATGTGTCCCCACCCTGCCGGAACCAGAAAAACCTCTCAACATCCACGCAACAACGAGGAAAATGTTGGCATGTACTCCCATCACCTTCTTCCCCGAAAGTGCTGGCATGGCTTTTCTGGCCTTGCCTGTTGGCCACAGTGGGGTGTTGATGAGCTGAAACAAGCTCTTTGGTGCAGGGAACTTAACACGGAGCTCGCCCATGCTCACA
>CAUYSK010063579.1:0-107185 GCA_963575035.1 Avahi laniger | reverse complement strand
GTTCTAAAGACCTGGAAACTTCTCATTCAGTTAATGCTCCCCTTTCCAGTAACCCATCCCTTTGCTAATGAGCTGTGTGTATTCAGCACAGAGAAGCAGGAGTTTAGATGTTATTTTATATGCATTATTATGCATTATTTTAGGAGAATAGTCATGAGAATATTTAAGAAATTACTTTTGGTCCATCAATACATGAGTGGATTAATAAAATGTGGCATATGTATAGCATGGAGTACTATTCAGCTTTAAGAAACAATGGTGATATAGCACCTCTTATATACTCCTGGAAAGAGCTGGAACACATTCTACTAAGAGAGTATCCCAGGAATGGAAAAACAAGCACCACATGTACTCACCATCAAATTGGTATTAACTGATCAACACATAAGTGCACATATAAGAATAACATCTATTGGATGTTGGGCAGGGGGGAGGGGGAGTACGGGACGGGTATACGCATACACAAAGAGTGCGGGGCAAGGGCAACATATGTAACCAAAACATCTGGACCCCCATAATATGCTGAAATAAAAAAAAAAAAAACCACGAATCTAAAAAAAAAAAAAGAAATTGCTTTTGGAGGCCTATTTCATATTCTGCCTTTCATATATTTTTCCTGAAAGCAGTGTTTGATTGTAATCATTTCTTTTTAAACCTGTACCCATTTTTTTTTTCATTATTTTATATTTTACAGAAGCTATAGAGCTTGAATTTGCCCAGGCGCCTTAGAGGGAAGGTGAGCTCACTTTTGGCATGACAGTTAGGTGGAGGCCTATTTCTTATTCCAAACACAGATAGTGCTTTTCATCTACGTTGACTTGATACTTTATGATTTAAAAACGTAATGGCTGTTTACAGGAAGTATGATTAATTGCAGAGAAGAAGGGATGCTAAATTAAGTCCTCAGTATTCTGTTACTTTATGTTTCATTTTCAATAAAATCTTTTACATTCCTTGACACTGATATATATTAGAAAAAACTATCTTAAAAGTAAGTCTTATGACTCCTTAGATATAAGAAGAAATTGAAGTAATTTGAGTGTCTTGAGAGTGGAAAATGAGGCCAATTCTAGCAACATGGGGCACTGCCTGGTGGCCCATAAGCCATGTGAAACCACAGCAGTATGTCCAGGCAGGCCAGGGGAATGATGGAAAGTTCCAGAGGTAGGAAACTGGACAGAGAAAACAGTGGGGAGCGCACAGGAGGAGGAGATGAGGGGACAGGGGGTGAGGAGGACAGCAACCCCCACTCGGACTGCAGGCTCTGGTTTCCATGTCAGAGTCGGGTGTGTCCCATGCTGGGCAAGTTTTTCCACAAAGTTTCAGCAAGGAGTTTCATAATCTTATCAGATATTGTTAAAGCCTTATCAGGAAAGACAATGTACATCACTAATCTATTTTTTAAGAAAATCCCCAAGGAAGGAATCCTCCGCAAGTCGTTCTACGAAACAGGTGGGAAGGGGGAGATGAGGAAGGGTAAATTCACATGTAATGTGTACAATGCACACTATCTGACTGAAACTGTACAAAAGCAATTTATGTAACCAAACATTTGTGCCCCCATAATACTCTGAAATAAAATAAGAGAAAAATAAAAGAGAAAAAAATTTTATAACCTAATAAAATTTTCTAAGTACGAGCTTTCAACAGGTAGCAGTAGTTTTAACTAAATATCCCATCTTCCCCAAACTTTTGTATACAAGTCCAGTAATGCACTTTAATTTGCCTACTTAATTCTTGAAGACAGAATTAAAAAAGATAAGTTTAAATGTTCTTCGTTTTTTGTTTTTTTTTCTTTTTTGGAGACGGAATCTCGCTCTGTCACCCCAGCTAGACTGCGGGGGCGTCATCAGAGCTCACTGCTGTCTCAAATTCCTGGGCTCGAGCCATCCTCCTGCCTCAGCCTCCTTAGGAGCTGGGACTACATGATGCCTGGATAATTTTTCTCTTTTTAGCAGAGACGCGGTCTCACTCTTTCTCAGACTGGTCTGGAACTCCTGACCTCAAATGATTCTCCCGCCTTGGCCTCCCAGAGTGTTAGGATGACAAACGTGAGCCACCACGCCAGGCTGAGGATAAGTTAAAATGTATCTGGATCCAAGAACCTTCAGCATCAATATTAGGATCCTCCCAGTAGTTTTTCCCTAGGATGAAATCTTTAACCAAGTATTTCAGCCTTCCCTCGAGCCTGCCTTCTGTTCTAGACCATGCCCGGAACCTATCATTGCACACCCAACCTGGCTGCAGGTTCTTTTGCCAATAAACAAATAAGAATCTTGGCTCTTCAGAAAGAATTCTACCGTTGGTTCTTTGAAAATACCAAGTGTCTTGTGTGACTATACTTGGAAAACATGGTCTTGCTCCCCACCCCAGTGTCTCTGTTCAAGCATACTTTCTTACTTCTTTCACTTATATTGCCTAAACCGGCGGTCCCCAACCTTTTTGGCACCAGGGACCAGTTTCATGGAAGACAATTTTTCCACGGACAGGGGTTGAAGTGGGGGGAGGCGGAGCTCAGGTGGTGATGTGAGGGATGGCAGTGGCTGTAAATACAGATGAAGCTCACTAGCTGGCTGCTCACCTCCTGCTGTGAGCCCCCCACCTCCCTAAATTTCATGGAAGACAATTTTCCACTGACAGGGGAGGAGGGGATGTGAGAGAGCTCTGCGACCAGTCTGACTGGGGGTTGACTGCAACCCTAAATCATTATATTTCACCCCTTGCCATGGTCATATTGTCAAATAAAGCTAAACTAAACTCTCAAGAGTAGTGCCCAAATTATTAATACATCTGAATGTTGTTTGGATTTTTTTAGTTTTATCCATTATATAAAGCCCCTCAACCCCAAAGGTGGTTGGAAATGGTAGTACTAGGAGAATGGCTTTCTGTTAACAGTAAAACAAGCAAGGTCAACTCTCTGGACACAGACTTGGTCTGAGACAAGATAGTTGGAAGTATGTTGACCCAGATTACTGAACCCAGAATGGATACACATAGCTTGACAAGGCTTTCTTTATCCTTACATAAGCAATACAGAAATACTTTCACCTTGTAAAATATTCAAAGGTTATTGATAAAATTAAAGTCTCCTTAATTTTTTCCAGGGGAAAACACTCTTCTCAGTTTCATATGCATTCTTCTCTTATCTATTTTTCTTACCTATCACCTTGTTTTCTTACTTATTACCATTTTCTTATCTTGCTACCTTATTTTCTTTTTTTTATTTCTTTTTTAAATTCTTTTTTGGTAGAGATGGGGGTCTTACTATGTTGCCCAGGCTGATCTCAAACTTCTGGACTCAAGTGATCCTCCTACGTCACCTCGGCCTCTGAAAGTGTTGGGATTACAAGCATGAGTCACCGTGCCTGGCCTATTATTTTATTTTCATAGCTATTATTTTCTTGTATCTGTACCTGTAGAAACATATGGTATTATTATTTACTAAACAACATTGTCAACTAGCTGACAAGGTCTCAAAAAATATATATAAATATGTAGTCAATTAATTTTTTTCGTGCTTTGAGCATGACTCTTTTTGCCATAGAAAGTACTCTTCCAGGGTTATATTTGGTTTTAAAAATTAATACTTTATTAAAGTTACATGCTATGAAACCAAATTTTAACAATCACTTGTAAGAGGTCTTTGATTATGTTAAGCCCAATTTATAAACATAATTATCTAGACTTCGTTATGTCAAGCTGTACTCATAAAACTAATGTATTCTATTTCCTTTTTAAATTCTATATTGTCTGATTTAACAAAATTATCCTCAGTATGCAAATAACTCATATAGCAAATCAATTATACTTATAAATAGGTGATTCCTAAGTTTTCTTAATGTTCTATTAATGTTTATCAAGCAAAGATATTAAATTAAAATCACAAGTTTAAATAAATAACAATACATTTAAAATTGGAATCACAAGACTGTTATAAGCTATTATTCTACTAGACTAAATTCTAAATATCACAGGTATATAGCCTATAAATATGTGCAAAATTCTTAACACTAAATTGTTAATAAAATAGAACTGTCTTGACATTTATAGAACTGTCTTACATTATGTCTTGAAATTTAATTTCAAATTTTCTTGGAGTTGAAAGATATTTACTAAAGAAAATTATGTAATTTCATATATTCTTTTAGGTTATTTTGCTATATAACTTTGGGGTTGCTTTCTTTGTTTGATGTTTCCTAACAAACAGATATAGACTGTTTTATGATTGAATCACTGTGACGATGATGATATGCATTGATCTCAAGAGTGAGCTAGACACACACACAGTTTGTGGAGGGTGGTGGGCCCAGGGAGGGCATGGATGCTCTGCGCCCCTTCCCCCATGCCGTGGCCCTGTGTAACTCTTCATCTGTATCCTGTGTAATATCTCTTATAATAAACTGGTAAACATATGTGTTTTCCAGAGTTCTATGAGCTCCTCTAGCAAATTAATCAAACCCAGCGACAGGGCTCGTGGGAACCACACCTTGAAGCCAGCGGGTCAGAATTTTCAGAGGCCTAGACTTGTGACTGGTGTGTTCAAACCGGGGAGGCCCAAATGTGTGGGACCTGACACTGTCTCCAGGTAGATAGCATCAGAATTGAATTGAATTAGAGGACATCCACCTGGTGTCCATTGCTTGATGTGTGGGGAAAACTCCCCACATTTGGTCACAGAAGTCTTGATTGTAGTGTAATGTGAGAGCAAAGAAAAAATGCAGTTTATGTTTTTTTCTACCCTCAAAAACTGGTCTAAATATTTAAGTTACATCTCTGAATGTGTGATAACAAAGTATCTTAGTTATTTTTGAAAATTTATACTTCCATATAAATTTTATAATCAGCATGGAAAAGTGTGAAAAAACATTTTGATCTTAGACATGGGGTACACTGAATTTACAGACTAATTCTTCGAGAATTGACATCTTTAAAGTGGTGAATCTTCTTGTCCATCAACTTGGTATTTATCCATTTATTTAGGTCTTCTTTTTGTCTTTCTACAGACATATGATTTTTTTAATGCAGATTGTGCATATTTATGATTGGATTTATTCCTAGGTAATTTATAGTTTGTTTGTTTGTTTTTTCTTGCAATATCACGGCAAACTAGTTTCCTAGGGCTGCCACAGAAAATTACTACAAACTCAGTGACTTACGAAAACAGAAATTTATTCTCTCATAGTTTTGGAGGCTGGAGGTTCGAGATCAAGGTGTGGATAGGGCCATGCTCCCTCCAAAGGCTCTAGAAAAGTGTCCTGTCCTGACTTTTCCAGCTTCCAGTGGCTCCTTGCAGCCCTTGGCTTGTGGCAGCACCAGTCCAACCTCTGCCTCCATCTTCATGTGGCCTTCTTCCCTGTGCCTCCAAAATCTCCCTCTCCTTTCTCTTAAAAGACACCAGTCATTGAATTTAGGACTTATCCTAAATTCAGGATGATTTTCTCTGGGGATCTTTAACTAATATCTGCAAAGATACTACTTCCCAATAAAGTTACATTATGAAGTTCCAGGTAGATGTGACTTTTAGGGGGATACTAATCAACTCACATATTCTATTAGTAATTGGTTACTTACTGGATATAGAAGACGTATTAATTTTTGCATGTAAACTATATATCTAGGCTCTCTTGCTGGAAATCTAAGAAAACATCTTGCCAGTGTGTTCTTGGATTCAATTTAATTTTCCAAGCAATCAATATTATTGACTGCAAAAAAGACCAATTTTACATCTTTCTTTCCACCATTTACACTTTGTTTTCTTTATTTCTTTTCATTGGTTAGGACTTCTAACAAAATGTTGGATACAACCCCATATTCAAATCTTCTTTTATGTCTTCCAATAAAATTTCATAGTTTCTCCACAAAGGTCTTACACATATATTTTAAATCAATTTTATTTCTAAATACTTTACAATTGTGATGTTTATGTGAAAGAGACATTTTAAAAATTGTATTTTCTACTTTGTTTTTGCTAATATATAAAAATAGTTTTTTTAAAACTGCCGTACTGAACTGAACTCTCTTTGTACTTCTAAGAGTTTTTTGTTAGTTTATTGCTTTGGATTTTCTAACAGAAAATAATTATTTTCTATAAATAGAGTTTTCTCTCTTCTTTTTCAGTATTTATATCTATATTTCCATTTTTAGCATTAGCTAAGCCCTCCAAGATACATTGAATATTAGTAAAAAGAGAAGAAATGACTTTAACTGGAATGTTTCTGAAGTTCTATCATTAAATATAGTTTAGATTTTTGATAGGTACCTTTTTGCAAATGAAAGAGGCTCTCTTATATACCTAACATGCTAAGACCATTAAAAAAACCAAAGTGCAGCACATGTAAGCTTAGAAGTTACGACTCTATCTTAACAACAAGTAATCTGTACAACCTGAAAAATCAACCACTCTTCTTAGATCCTTCAGAGAAGTGAGGTCACAGGCCAACCCAACACCCCCAAAATTGAAGAGATAGACAGGAGAATATAGACAATCACAACTTACTAGACCAGAGACCCAAGAGCAGAAATCTCCATGGTATCCAGTGCCAGCATAAGAAAACCTGAATTATAATTGCTGGAAGCTCACTGTGGACAAGTCTGATACTTAAAAATTCTGGAGGAAGCCAGCCATAGGGGGAGAGAGAAAGAAACTATTTTGAAATACTTCAATGCATTCTATTCTTCTTACCCAGGCCTGCCCTCAGGAGAAACTATTTATCCAAAGCTCGTCTGCTGGGGTTTCATTAGAGCTTAACCTGCTTAAGGGAAGGGAAGTACCCAACTACAGCCCACTCTAGCCATCCTGTCCCACATAAGTGGGGGAAAAGCTGAGAAGCACTGGAGAAGTTCACAGTCTAGGGTCCCAGGCTGTCCCAAAGACTGAGGCTTAATCCTAGAACTAGAGAACTCTTCCCTTCCCCCACACCTTACCATTAGATCACTAATAGCCAAATTACCACAGTTCCTTTTACCAGTACATCATGTATACCTTTCAACAAAAAAATTATAAGACACACTAAAAGGCAGAAAACACAGTTTGGAGTGACTGAACAAGCATCAGAATTGAAGTCAGATATGGCAGGAATGTTGGAATTATCAGACCAGGAATTTTTTAAAACTATGATTAATATGCTAACAGGCTTTAATGGGAGAAGTAGACAACATGCAAGAACAGATGGGTAAAGTAAGTGGAGAGATGGAAATGATGAGAAAGAACCAAAAAGAAATGCCAGAGATCAAAAACACTGCAACAGAAATGAAGAATGCTTTTGATGAGCTCATTAGTAGACTGGACACAGCTAAGAAAAAAAAATCTCTGAGCACGAGGACGTGACAGTAAAAACTACAGAAACTGAAAAAACAAAAAGAAAAACAAAACCGGAAAAGACTCAGAATAGAATATCCAAGAATTGTCGAACAACTATAAAAGACGTAACATATGCGTAATGGTAATATCAGAAGAGAGAAAGATACAAAAGCAATATTTGAAGCAATAATGACTGAGAATTTCTCCAATGTCAGACACCAAACCACAGATTCAGGAAGCTCAGAGAACACCAAGCAGGATAAATGCCCCTCAAAATACACTTAGGCATATCATATGTAAACTTCAGAAAATAAAAGATAAAAAAAATCATGAGAGAAGCTAGAGGAATAAACATACCTTACCTATAGAAGAACAGAAATAAGAATTACATCGGACTTTTCCTCAGAAACCATGCAAACAAGAATAGAGTGGAGTGAAATATTTAAGTGTTGAGAAAAAACTCTACCAACCTAGAATTTTGTACCTTGCAAAATTATCCTTCAAAAGTAAAGAAGAAATAAAGACTTTCCCTGACAAAAATGAGGGAATTTGTTGCCAGTAGACCTATCTTGTAAGAAATGTTAAAAGATGTTCTTTAGAGAGAAGAAAAATGCTATAGGTCACAAACTTAGATCTACGTAAAGAAAGGAAGAGCATTAGAGTTTAAATAAATGAAGACACCAGTAAGCCAAATACTGGACAAAATGATTTCTGGACTTCCGAGAACTTCTGGCTTAACCATTCTGTGCAAAGCTAGCCAGAAACCAAGGTAGAGGATGATGGAATTCAGAAATCTCTAGATAGGCTGGGCTTGGTGGCTCAGGTCTGTAATCCAGCACTCTGGGAAGCTGAGGCATGAGGGTTGTTTGAGGCCAGGAGCTCAAGATCATACTGAGCAACATTGTGAGACCCCGTCTCTACAAAAAATAGAAAAATTAGCCAGGTGTGTTGGCGTGTACATGTAGCTACTAGGAAGGCTGAGGCAGGAGGATGGCTTGAGCCCAGGAGTTTGAGGCTGCAGTGAGCTATCATCTTGCCACTGTACTGTAGTCTGGGTGACAGAGTGAGATTCTGCTTTAATAAAATAAAAAAAAAAAAGAAGAAAGAAATCCATAGATAGATTCTATGAAATGTTTGGCCATCTGTAGGCAGCCTCTGGAAATCTGCTCTCTGCAACTGTCAGCTGGTGCTTGTCTCAGGAAATCACTGAACGACAGGGCCAGGTAAGCCCAAAGTAGGCCCTGTGCAGCTTTCAAGTGGGCACTAGTCATCTTCCAGTAGGACAATTGC
Source organism: Avahi laniger (assembly GCA_963575035.1). Lineage (NCBI taxonomy): Eukaryota > Metazoa > Chordata > Mammalia > Primates > Indriidae > Avahi > Avahi laniger. The sequence continues at coordinate 98,595 of CAUYSK010063579.1, read as the reverse complement.
TCAGGCTGACGGAGGCATTCCAGGGACACCCACCTCTACCCATCGGGAGAAAAAAATGCGTCTCTCAATGGAAAGCTATCTTCAGAACTTCGTAAGATATTATTCATTTCCTCTTGCAACAGAACATGATAAAAGACCCAAAACTCGTGCCTGGTGGTGAGAGCAGGCAATATTGGAGGAGCCGTTTGCGGTTGAAGCTGTTGGTGGGGCCACCCAGATCCCCACAGGTCCCTTCCGCCAGCTCTCTGTTGCCAGCCGCCAGCTAAGTGCTTTGAGGTTAAAGGATGGCATCTGTCCTGGTGCGGGAGCCAGTCCAGCCCCTGGAGAGCCAGCAGTGTCTGGGAGTTCTTCGTCCCCTGTGGCCACCCCACCTCCAACTCGCCCTACAATGTCTGAGGCCAGAGACTGACTAGGTGTCCAAAGGCCCAGTTTCCTTACCCCAAGGAAGAACATGCTCTTAGAAGTAGTTTATGCTCCAGAGCCTGCTAGGATCAGGCTGAGCTGGGACTTTCCGTGAAATCACACACTTGCTCAACTTCTTCCGTTTTCTTGTCCTTCTCCCATTCACTCGCTGGTGTCTCCTGGGAGCCCTTCCTTAATAAATGTCTTTATTTTACCTAAAATTTTTACAAGTATAAATGAATATTGAATTCAACCCAAAGCTTTACTAATATTTTTTGGCATGATCATATTGCTTCATCTTTAACCTAACATGGTAGATCAAATATATAGATTCTTAAAATAGTGAACAATCTTAACATACAGAGATAAACTCTACTTGGTCATGTATTTTTTTAAAATATACTGCTAGTTTTTATTTGCTTATATTTATGTAAAAATCTACCTCTATGTTCTTAAGTGATATTGACCTCTTAATTTTATTTCTTGAGCAATATTTGCCTTGTTTCTCTTTTGAGATTATATTAGTTTTATAAAATAACTGTATATCTTCCTTCTCTTTTAAATTTGCAGGAAAATTTGTATGTAATTTCTTTGTATATCTGGACCTGATATTGTGTTAGATGGGGATTTGGCTTTATTTTCTTTAGTGGTTATTTATTTATCCTGGTTTTTACTTCTTTTTCAGAAAATAATAATAATATGTTTTCTGGAAAGTTGTCAAGTTTTATCCAGGTTTTCAAGTTTACTGTTTGAAATTGCTTATATTATTTCCTAATTTTTAAAACTGCTCACTGTATCTACAGTTTTATTCCATTTTTTGGCTGATACTATTTACTTTTGTCTTCTCTCTTTTTTTCTTCACCAGTCTGACCAAAGATTTATCTACTTTAAAAGATTTTTCAAACAATCAACTTTTCCTTGTCGATCATACCTTGCTTTCTTTTATTATGTCATTAAATTTTCCTGTCAGCTTTAATATTCCCTTATATTTTCTTTGGCTTTATTCTGTTCTTTTCTCTATTTTTTGAATTGAACCTTTATTCATGAATGAAATTAATTAATTTCAGAAATTTTCAGTTTCTTGTATTCTAAATTTTATAAATATGGCTTTAGCAGCATCCTTGAAATTTTGATATATAATGCTTCAGATGTCTTGTAATTCTAAACAATTTATAATTTCTCTTGTGATCTTCATTTTAACCTATGAAGATTTAAAACTAATTTTAGGCATACAAACTGGGTTAAATGTCCTTCAAGACATTTGTGCTTTTATGTTTTTTGTTTTTTCTATGTCCAAGGCAGAAGGGAGATCAGAAGCATGGTCATGGCGGTGATTGCAACAGTCCCCCTTATCCACAGTTTCACTTCCCATGGTTTCAGTTACCCATGGTCAGCCAAAGTCCAAAAACATTACATGGAAAATTCCAGAAATAACTTAGAAGTTTTAAATTGAGTGTTATGCTGAGTAGGTGATACAATCTCTCACTATCTTACTCCATCCTGTACTTGGCAGCAGGGAGGTGACAACATGCCCATTGATCAAGGAAAAAAGGGGAAGAGACAATCTCACAAACGAGGAAAGCCCAGACAGGAGGAAAAGGCATGACACAGAAATCCCGGGGCCACTGTTGGTTTGAATGTGTGCCCACTCCTACGCTCTTTGGAGTATACTGTCGCTTACTAATAAACTTCTTTGCTCTCTGATTTAAACTTTTGTGTCCTTTGCTTTTATTCTTCAATCATAAGGTGACAAGAACCAAGGTGGTCACATCAACCACCGATAACATTAGGCTGTAGTCATCTCTAATTGTACTAGATAAACTTAAATTGCACTCCAAAATGGCTGTCCCAATTTATACTCCCACTAGCTGCTTATGGGAATTCGCGTTGCCTTCCACACTTCTTAATGCTTGGTATTTTCATATATTTTTTTCTCTTGCAGTTTGCAGGGGGTGTGAAATAGCATCTGATTTTGCTAACTCATAAACTATTTAGAATGTTTTAAAATGTATGGATTCATGGAATTTTACTAAGCAATTGATTTATTTGTTTTAAATTTTATTGCAATATGACCAGAGCCATGACCTGTATCATAGCTATTCTTTGGAGTTTTTGAGACTTCTTTTATAGCACAGTATATGATCAAATTTTGTTATGATCTATGGTTATTTGGTAAGTATTTATATCTTCATTAGGTATAGGGTTTTCTGTTTCTTATAAATTGAAGGTTTTAATGGAATTATTCAAGTATATATTTGTAGTTATATTGCTTTGAATAGTGATGCCACATCTTCAGCTTTTTCTAAAAGGACTTTTTTAAATAGTCTCTTTTAATACTTGTATTAAATAAAATTTGAATCTTCTGCATGGATCATTGTCTTCCTTTTTTTTTTTTTTTTTTCCTTACTTCACATCTTTTTATAGTGTGTGTCCTGCATTCTGGGAAAAAAAATACTTGTTTTTTCCCTCCAGCTCTTGTTTTGTGTCCTATCTACTATTCTACTCATCTATTGAATGATTCAATTTAAAAATGAAACCTTTAATTTACGTGACTGCTAGTTGATTCTTTTAAAAGAATTGCTGGTGAAACTATTCTCTTGCTTCTCTTGTATTAATTAAACTTAGAATAAAACCAAAAGTCTTCATAATGGCCTAGAATGCCCTATATGACCAGGCCCCCTGTGGATTCTCTGAACCCTGCCCTCCCTTCCCAAGCTCATCTGGTCTCTGTGCTATTGTCGACATTTCAAACCCTTCAAGCACATACACTTGCTCCCCGCCCTTGCTGGCCCTGTTCTGCCCCTGGACGGGAGAAGCCTTGCGCCTGCACATTATTCAGGTCCCTGTTCAATGGTCACCTCCTCATTAGAGATATTCTTTAACCACCTCATCCGAAGCAATATTCCCAGAAGTTAAAGGAGTGTCTGGTACATATCGGAGAGGTGCAAGAAATATGCGTTAAATGAAGCAATGGTGGTGTTTTAAAGGTCCAATTCTGCCTCCTCTATTAACTATTTCTCTATGAGTTCATTCTTTCGTATTTGGTGTCCCTCTGTCATGAGGCTGGCTCACCTCGATAGGGTGTACACGCATTTTTATATTTGTGATGCTTTGTCAGGCCATCCTGTGAAAGCTCAATCTGTTTATTCCAATCTGCTTATGGAGGAGAGTCTTAAAGTGAGGCTGGGAGTGGACCTGCTAGCAGAGCACCTCCGGGCACTTTGGGGGAGAGGTAGACTAGGCTGCCGGTCGCGGTGTACCTGTGGTAAGTCTCTAGGCTGGACACTTCTCATTTGTCCTGACTCCGGCCCTTATTCCAGGGCCCTCGCTCTTCCTTTCCAGTCAAGACCCCTACATTTATTGCCAGACGTAGGCAGGTAGCACTCTTGCTCGTTGCTGCACACAGAGGGAAGTGTGGCGTGGCTGACCTGCTTAGCTGTTCCTATTGCAGTAACCACGTTATGCCGCTGTTCCTTGCCCTCAGGCTCCCTCCTACTTCATGTATCTTTCATTGTGCACATGGAGCAGCACACTTTTCTTAACGATAACATTTTCACTTTGAAATAATTTAAGAGTCACGAGAATGTTCAAAATACAGAGAATGCCCATGTACTCTCTAGGAAAGCCACGTTGGTACAATACTATCACCTCAGGGACGGACCTTATGCGGGTTCTGTCTGTTTTTATATACACTGCTTTTTTAAAAAGTACAGCTTTACTGAGATGTGATTCATATGCCATGTGGCATGCAATCCATATACCACAGAATTCACCCATTTAAAGTGTACAATTCAATGATATTTAGTATATTCACAGAGTTGTGCGACCATCAATACTATTTGATCTTAGAACATTTTCATCAGCTCAAAAAAGACTATCACTCATTAGTGGTTAGTCTTGATTATCCTCCATCCAGCCCTAGGCAATTGTTGGTTTCCCTTGTGTCTCTGTAGATTTGCCTGATACTTTTCTGCATGTTGTAGTATGTATCAATAATTCATTCCTTTTTATTGCCAAATAACATCTCATTGTATTGATATACCACACTTTGGGTATCCATTCATCGGTCGATGGACATTTGGATTCTTTCCACTTTTTGGCTACAATGTATATGCTGGATATACTTTTATGAGGGGGAAGGTCCATAGAATTTTATCATATAGATTAAAATAACCATCACCACAACTAGAATACAGAATTGTTTCATCATAACAAAGTCCCTCATGTTACCCCTTAATAGTCACACACTTTCCCACTCTCGACCCTGGCAGCCACTGATGTGTTCTCTGTAAGTATAATTTGTCACTTTGAGAATGTTATGAAAATGGAATTGTACAGCCTTTAATTCCTTTGAGATTGCTTTTTGTTCATTCAGAATCATGCTCTTGAGATCTATGCAAGTCGTTGCATGTTATCTATATTTTGTTTCTATTTATTGCTGAAAGTATTCCATAGTATGAATGTACCACAGTTTGTTTCTTTATCCATTGAAGGACATTTGAATTGTTTTCCAGTTTGGGGCTATTACAGATAAAGCTGCTATGAACATTCTTTTACAGGCGTTTGTGTAAACATTAGTTTTCATTTCTCTGGGATAAATGCCTCCGAGTGTAATTGCTGGGTCATGTGATTATTGCATGTTTAGTTTTTTAAGAAACTGAAAAACTGTTTCCTGTAACCCTATCATTTTACACTCTCACTAGCAATTTATGAAGATCCAGTTCCTCTGCATCCTCTACCAGTGTTTGGTACTGTCATTAATTTTTATTTTAACTATTCTAATAGGCATGTAGTGGTATCTCATCACGGTTTTATGTGCATTTCTGTAAGGACTAATTATATAGTTTTTGATTGCTGCCATAACAAATTACTACAACTGTGGCAGCTTAAAAAGGGCAGATTTATTATTTCGTAGTTCTATAGGTCAAAAGTCTGACATAGGTCACACTGAGCTGAAATCATGGTGCAGGCAGGGTTCTGTTTCTGTCTCAATGATCTGCAGGAAAATGCTGCTTTGCCCTTTCTAGCTTCTAGAATCTACAAGGGTTCCTTGCCTCATGGCCCCCTTCTTTCATCTTCAAAGCCAGCAGCACCACATCTCTCTGACTCCTAGTCTATTGTCACATATCTCTAACTACAGCCAGGAAAAGCTGTCACCTTGAAAGGACTCATGATTAGACCGAGCCCACTTGATTAATCCAGGATAATCTCCCATTGCAAGGTCCTTAACCTTAATCATCTGCAAAGTCCCTTTTGTCAAGTAAGATAACATATTCGCAGAGCCCAGAGATCAGAAGGTGGACGTCTGTTGGGGCACATTGTTCTGCCCACCACATCAATGCTCTTGATTATCTTTCAATGTACGTATTTGTCACCCATGTATCTCCTTGAGTAAAGTGTCTGTTCAAACCCTTTACCCATTACTAATTGACTAGATTCGTTCACGGCTGAGTTTAGAATTTTCTTTATATATTCAGGATTTGAATGTTTTGTTAGATATATGATTTGCAAAGATTTTCTCCCAGTCTTTTCGGCTTGTCTATTCATCCTTTAATAGCATATTTTCAGGGCAAACATTTTAAATTTTGACAGACTACAATTCATTGAGAATTGTTCTTATGACTCCTGCCTTTGATATCATAGCTAACTCTTCACCTAACTCGAGATCACAAAGATTTTCTCCTATGTTTCCTTCTAAAATTTTATAGTTTTACAGGTTACATTTAAATCAATTGTCTATTTGTCCAGCATGCAACTAATATTTTCCATGCTTTTACACAATCAGGGCTTTCTGAGCAAAAATTACTGGCAACTTGGGCTAAAGGATGAGTTTTTTTATTGCTAAAAATTTCCCCTAAGTACCATTTTTGCTACATACCACAGACGTACATGCAGTGGTAAGAAATAACACAGGGAGATCCTTTGTACACTTTCCCCATTTCCCTCAAAGATAGTATTTTATAAAGTATAGTGTAGTATCACAACCAGGATATTGATATAAAAAACATTGATTTTATTCAGCTTTTCCCAATTTTACTTACATTCGTTTGTATGTGGACTTGTATGCATATGTGTGGTATTAAGTACTAAATGATTTTATCATCTTCTTAGGTTCATGTATCCACCATCACAGTCAAGACATGGAATAGTTCCCACAGGACAAATATTCCTCAGGTTGCTCTTTCATAACCTCACCTACTTTCCTCTCATCCTCCTCCTCTCTAACCTCTTTCTCTGGGACACATAAACCATTTGGAAGTATGTTGTTTGATTTACAAGAGTTTGGATATTTTTTTATCCAAACTATACTCTGGATAGAATTTCTGTTGTTAAATTCTAGTTTGATTTCATTATGATTAGAGAACATACTTTTTATGATATCAATTCTTTTAAATTTGTTAAGGTTTACTTTATAACCTAAGATATGGTCTCTTGTGAACGTCCCATGCATACTTTAAAAGAATGTGTATTCTGCTATTGGTGGGCGAAGTGTTCTTATGAATATCAATTAGACTTCATTGATTGATGATATTTTTCAATTCTTTTAAGTCCTTGCTGACATTTTGTCTAGTTCCTATCAATTTCTAGCAAAGAAGCGTTGAAGTCCTCAACTATAATTTAATTATGGGTTTGTCTATTTCTTCTTTCATTTCTCTCAGCTTTTGATTCATATAGTAATATTTTTTTCAGCTCTGTTGTTTCATACATATACATTTAAGATTGTAATATCTTCTTGGTGAGTTGGTCCTTTTATCATTAGATAATGCCATGTTTTGTCCCTTGTAGTTTTCTTTGTTCTGAAGTCCACTTCATCTAGCATTAACATAGCCTCTCCAACTTTCTTTCAATTAGTGTTTGCATGGTATATCTTTTTCTATCCTTTTACCTTTAGTTTACCTTTAACTTACCTATATAGCATTACATTTGAAGTGAGTTTGGTAGGCACCACTTCACTGGTCATGTTTTTTTTTAAATCTTTTCTGTCAATTATTGTTTTTTAAATGGTGTGCTTGGACCACTTAGATTTAAGGTAATTATTGATATTTAAGAATTTACGTCTGTGATTTTCTTACTTGTTTTGCTTGTTCCCTCTGTTATTTATTTCTCTGTTTATCCTTTCCTGTCTTCCTGTGAGCTACTTGAACTTTTATTTTAGTATTCTATTTTGATTTATCTACAGCATAACTCTTGAGTGTATCTCTTCATATAGCTTTTTTAAAAAATGGTTGTTCTAGGGGTTACAATAAATGTATGTAGCTTATTATAGTCTCCTATCATAAAAATTTTACCACTTCAAGTAGAATATGGATACATCACCACAATTTAGGTTACTTTAGTCTCTCCCTTTATAACATAGTTGTCTCAATATATTACTTCTGGCTGGGTACATTGGCTCACACCTATAATCCCAGCACTTTGGCAGACCAAACGGGGAGGATTGCTTGAAGCCAGGAGTTCAAGACCAGCCTGGACAACATAGTAAGACCCCATCTCTACAAAAAATAAGAAAAAAATTAACCAGGTATGGTGGCACACACCTGTATTCCCAGCTACTCAGGAGGCTGATGCAGGAGGATCACTTAAACACAGGAGTTTGAGGCTGTGGTGAGTAATGATCATGACATTGCACCCTAGGCTGGTCCACAGAATGAGATCTTGTCTCAAAAAATAAAATAAAATAAATACAATATTACTTCTACAGACATTGAGAACCATATCAGGCATTGTTATGAGTTTTCATTTTAACTGTTAAGCACAATATTTAAAAATCACAAGGAAAAAATAGTCTATTAGACTTACCTTTATATTTTCCCTTTAAATTGTTCTTTCTTCTTAGTTGCCTTCTGTTATCATTTCTTTTCTGTATAAAGAATTTCCTTTAGCTATTCTCTTAGTCTACTGGTGATAAATTCTCCCAGGTGTTTTTTGTTTTAATGTTCAAATGTATTGATTCTTTTTATTCCTGATGGATATTTTCACTGGATATAGAATTATGGGTTGAAAATTCTTTTTTCCCATCACTTACAAAAAGGTTGTAACCGGTAATTCAAAATGTTACATTGAGTTTTTACCATGATGCATTGGGTGTTGATTTCTTTGACTTTATTGTGTTTGGGGTTTTCTCAGCTTCTTGAATTTGTAGGTTTCTGTCTTTCATCAAATCTGGGAAGTTCTTAGCCATTGTTTTGTCAAATATTTTTCAGTCCTATATTCGTTTTTGTCCTCTGGAATTTTTATGACACAAATTTTAGATCTTTGCTATTATCCTACTGTTCCCTAGGGCTCAATGGATTTTTATTTATATTTATTTACTTATTTATTTTTTGAGACAGAGTTGCCGCAGGTAGAGTGCCGTGGCATCAGCCTAGCTCACAGCAACCTCAAACTCCTGGGCTCAAGTGATCCTCCTGCCTCAGCCGCCTGAGTAGCTGGGACTACAGGCTCCTGTCACCATGCCTGGCTAAATTTTTCTATTTTAGTAGAGACAGGGTTCTTACTCTTGCTTAGGCTGGTCTCAAACTCCTGAGCTCAAGCAATCCTCCCACCTCGACCTCCCAGAATGCTAGGATTACAGGCATGAGCCGCTGCATCCAGCCTCAATTTATTTTTAAAAAGTTATTTTCTTTCTGTTTTTTAGATAGAGTAATTTCTATTAACATATCTTAAAGTTCTCTGATTTTTTCCTTGCCATCTCTATTCTGCTATTGAGCCCATCCAGTGAGTATTTTTTAATTTAGGTTCTGTATTTTTCAGTTCTAGAATTTCCATTTTGATCTTCTTTACATATTCTATTTCTTTGCTAAGATTTTATATTTTTTTATTTGTTCATAATTCCTTGTTAAAACATTTTTTGGCTTCTTGAAAATCACTTTCAGACAATTACATTGTGTCATCTTGGCATTAGCATCTGTTGATTATCTTTTCTCCTTTGAATTTAGATTTTCCTAGTTTCTTGGAATGACCAATAATTTTGTACTGAATTCTGAACATTCTGAATATTGTTTTAAGACCCTGGTGGGGGATCACCTCTCCATTACTGAAGGGAGGATTATAAGTCAGAGTTCTATACTCAGGATCTTTGGGCAAGGAACATCTTCCTGTTACTGCAGGAAAACGGTCAAAATCAAAGTTCTGTCCAAAATCTCTGCAGGGAGAAGTGCTGCTTATTGCTTCAAGGGGCACGTGAAAGTCAGAGTTCTGCTCCCAGGGTTGTGGGAAGAAACACCTTCTTGTTACCATGGAGGGGAGGGTGGAAGACAAGGCTCTGCTCACTGGTTCTGCCACCACAGTGCCATTGTGCTGGAGGAGGGGTGTGGTGTTTTTCTTGGTGTTCACCTAAGAACAGCAGATACAGGTTTCTGTCTTTTAGGCCATCCTTTTCCTCGTCCTCTGGCTAGAGAAACAGAGTTCTCTTGGGCGTATTTTCTGCCTGTGACTGTTGTAGTTTTTAGGCTGTGGCCTTCTCTAGCACCCAGACCAAGGCATTTATGAAACAATAAAAAACTAAAGAAACTCACTGCCAGGTTGTTCTTCAAGTCCTGAGGTTCCTAGCCATTCTAACTTCTTTGCTGCTCCTTTTAGAGTCTTCTGTAAGTGTCATAATTTTTGTCCAGGATATTTTGTTGTGATTAGTGGGAGGAATAAATGGAATATGTTTACTCCGTCTTGTCTAGAACCAGATGTCTCCAGAGCAGTAGTACCCTTCATAATAACTTTTTCCTGTTCAGGTTTTAGCAGATTTTTTTCCCCCCATATTAACTTTCTTTTTTTTTTTGATCTCTCTAGGATTCCTCTGAGGGTATCCATTAATGTTTTCCTCTGTGACAACAGATTTTTAAATGACATCTTTTCTGTTATTTCTAGTTATTCAGGTTTGAAGGAAGAGGCTTCCACATGGGTTCAGTCTGTCGTCTAGAACCAGAAGATAAATCATGTGAACTTATTTATATGTAAAAGGCTTACAAAATATAAAAATGAAATCATTTGAAACTTGTGACAAATTATGCTTATTGAGAATCACAAAATTATATGCAGAGAAATACTGATTTAAGCAAAAGTGCATGCATCAATTAATATATCATTTGAATAATTAAAACTGGGATTATTCTGTTTTTACTTTTATAAAGAAATACCACAGACACAAACTGCATTATTGGATTGAGCTGCTTGTGGGAAATCAGACAGCTATTGATTTGGGAATCGTTACTATTGTTGACTCCATGGCAACTGTTGAGATTATACAAAACATGAATGAGAAGGGGGAAGGAAAAGAATTTAGGTGAGAATCCCAAGAAAAACTCAGAGAAGAGAGAAAGAAGAAAAGTCTCAGGGGACTTCTAAGAAGATTTGTCAGAGGTTTAAGAGGAAAACCGGAGGATCCGTGAGCTCTATATAACTTTTGAGACAGAAACAGAATTGTTTTGAGAAGCATTCCTGGATTTATATAAGTTATCTTTAACTTAGTCATCCATTATAATAATTACTATTACTTATCATTTTACATCTGCAATTAACATGGACAGTTTGAGAAAGAAAAATAAATTATGACAGCTGTGGAGATATAGGGATTTTAATTAAAGTGGAAAAAATGCCCTACTGCATCAGACAGCTTAGACAAATTATTTTATCTGATTAATGTGAGTTTAAGACAGATACATAAAAATTGTATAGCTTAGTAAAATAAAAATCTTTAGGATAACTGTCCAACATATTTGTAAGACTTTTATTTATTTGCTTTCTTCATAGCAGTTCAGTCCTTGGCTATATAGTTAAAAGTACGAATTTAGAGGTTGTTTGTTAAATCTTTTTGCCTAAATTGAAAGCTAACCCATAGCCTATACTAGTAGATGAAGTTTAATTATCTTAAAAATTCTGAATATCATTTGCACACAAATACACTTACATAATTTTTTAGTAATAACAATAACATTGGTAGTAACTAGTAAATATTATTAGAGATTCTGTTAGACCTAGATTAATAAATAAATTCAAATGACAATTAGCAGCTTGTGAGCAAATGATGCTTGAAAACAACAAATGCAAATAGTGCTTGAAAACAATGTCTTAAACATCTCCCATATTTTGTAATTATTAATTAGCAAACTGCTTTTTCACAGATTGGATCAAGGCAACTTCAAAGCAGTTAATAAAATTATCATAAGTTTGCAATTAGTCTGGCCTGAATTGTGTTCTGTTCTAAAGCTAAAAGCTTGATTTATCGTTTAAATTTTTAGTACTTTCAGTTTTCTTCTCCTGAAACCTTCCCTCAAGTCCGACTCTTTTGTTAAGAGTTAACCTTTCTCCCCATGAGACACATCAATAGTAAACTGAATGAAACCAAGATTCTTTTAAATTCTTTGTGAACTTGTTTAATGATTGGTTTAGGAGTTCTGTGCACTGGCTTTGAAGATATTTTATGTTACCAATCTTGACTTATAAAGATCTTAATTTATACAAACAAGGGAAAGATAAGACATTTTATGCATATTGTCAATGATAAGTTATTCTTCTCAATATTAAATTCTAAATTAAAGCCTATAAAGAACATCTAGCAAAATCTTTAGTCTATTTTATGGCCAGATGTGTGTTACCTTCAGGAATACTGCCACATTCTGAATTTTCTGTTATCACAGAAAATTAAATGACATCTTAGAAGAATTTGGAAAAGATTAATACTAGGTGGTAAAATATTTGAAAATACAACACTTGACTATTTTCTATTTCTTTTCAAAAATGACTTTATACCTAGTATTTAAACATACAGAATCATTCTTATTATAGCCATATTTTATTCTAGGCATACTCAGAATGTAGCCAGGCACAACTAGGGGTGGTGGGGATGCCATTTATAAGTCATACAATATTAATGGTGCCCCCTGGAGCGCCTGGCTCCTGTGCTTACTCCATGCCTGATACTGGGATGTCAAAGATCAATATGGTATGTCAGTCTAGTTAGGGAAAATGGATATATGTAAACATAATTCTTATGGAATTCAAAAAGCAATAGTGAAATATGTTCAAAACTATGGTAGTGCAAAGGAAGAATTTACAAATCTGAAGGAGTACTTCCATTGCTTGCATTGCTTCCTCTGCTTTTAAAAACAACTAAGGCTGGATACAGTGGCACACATCTGTAGTCTCAGCTACTTGGGAGGCTGGGGCTAGAGGATCACGTGAGCCCAGGAGTTCCAGGCTGTAGTGAACTATGATCTTGCCTGTGAATACCCACTGCACTCTAGCCTGGGTAATATAGTGAGACCCTGTTTCAACAAAAACAAAACCAAAACCAAAAACAAAACAAAAACAAAACAAAACAAACTGAGGGCAAGTCTTCATGATTAGAATAGTACAGTTTAATTATAATAAGCTCTTTCTATGTACTGGGCCGGATGCTAAGTATTAGCACCGTGCTCTAACCAACTGAGCTAACCAGCCACCTCGGTTATGACAAGTATTTAACATGCCCTGCTTTTTTTATAATTCATACAACAATCTCACCTCTTCAGTTTTCTTATCATCCCCATTCTACTGATAAGGAATTTGAAGTTTAAAGAGATGAAAAAGACAGTTGTTGAAACTGCAACGGGTTTCCGTCTAGGTCTAGTTACGTGTACCAAGATCCAATTACTGAGACAATGAGGATTGCCGCTGAAGAAAGGAATTTTTAATATGAAAGGGAGATCATTGGATTTTGAAGGAGGGGCCTTGAGGCAGGTCGTGGTGTAACTAACCAGGGGTTACATGCATTGGGGGGGCAGGTCCTGGGGGATGATGAATCTGGGCATCAGGAAGTCTGCCCAGAAGCCTTCAGAATCCTAGCTCCTTTGTCTTATAGACAGAAATTTCTAGGAAACAACTGAAAAGGTCAAGTAGTTAGTTAAAAGAGAGGATTATATAGAGATCATTGAAATTTATTCAATGGGGTTCGGTTACACAGTCAAGAGCACACAGTTCTTCTAAGAGAAAGGGCGGTGTGGCGGGAAATTGGGTTTAGCAAGTGACAGCACATAGCAGGCTCCTTTTATTTATTTTATTTTATTTTATTTTATTTTGAGACAGAGTCTCACTGTGTTGCCCGGGCTAGAGTGAGTGCCGTGGCGTCAGCCTAGCTCACAGCAACCTCAAACTCCCGGACTCAAGCGATCCTCCTGCCTCAGCCTCTCGAGTAGCTGGGACTATAGGCATGCGCCACCATGCCTGGCTAATTTTTTTTTTCTATATATTTTTAATTGTCCAATTAATTTCTTTCCAATTTTAGTAGAGATGGGGTCTCGCTCTTGCTCAGGCTGGTTTCGAACTCTCGAGTTCAAACAATCCACCTGCCTTGGCCTCCCAGAGAGCTAGGATTACAGGCGTGAGCCACTGCGCCCGGCCAGCAGGCTCCTTTTATGACAGAGTTTGTATGGTGTCTGATCTCTGTGTAGGGATTGGGTACATTATGATCAGGTTTAGATTTGTAAACTACTAAAGGGTATTTTTAGGAAGCTACAGAAGATGAAACAAATAAACTCCAGTCCTGGGGATAGCATCCTACAGCAGTGGTTTGTGTGGCAATAGTATAGCCTACTGCTACCCTGACCCCGCAACATACTTTGTGTGACCTTGAGAAAGTTATTTAACCTCTCCACTCTTATTCCTTTTCACGAAAAATACATGAATTATTCTTTGTTAAAATTCACTAGTAAGTTCTTAATAATCATTAAAGTTTTTACTATTGATCTCAGAAAGTGGGGATGAATGGGTTGAGGGATAGGGATCACAAATCCTCAGAAACACCATAAAATAGTGTGCGTGTGTTTATAGAACTAAAGAGAAGATGTGAACTTATACCTACACACAGTTTACAAAACCATCACATTATTTAATAAACTTTAAATCAGATTAAACTTGATCTCCAGGTCCTGTTCAGCCTTCGATGGCAGAAAATTAAGCTTGGCCATTGTTGATACTCTCCCAACCCCACCCTTGGGCAGTACAAAGGTTCCTGAACTTTCAGGGGTCGGGGTGGAGGATGTCCCATGAATGGATTGGCAGGTTATGCTCTGCACAACCTTAGGGGCACCATTCACATCTCTAGAGGCTTGACCACATTCTTGGAACAGGAAGGAGGAAAACATAGAGCATGAAACAACCCACCAATTAACATTTCAATAAATTATCCAGCTACATGCATTTGTTTTTTTTTTTTTTTGAGAGAAGAAGAGAGTCCATACCTTTCATTACATTCTCAAAGCAAAGAGGAAGGCTGATTTGATCCAGCAAAAGAGATGGGTGTCAAACCCCTGTGCTCCACAAAGCAGGAAAACATCACATTTGCATTGATTATAGACCCTTTTCATAGTGCTGACACATCGATGAGCTTTGAGTGGCCTCATTATTTTTTTATTAAATTGGGTCAGGGTGGGGCCCCCCATTCAACCTAAATGCAGATGGAGTCATTGTGAATGAACTGCAATATACACAATAGATAATAAATTCTGAGAAATGAAATCTGTCATCAGACCACTCTTTCACTCAACAAAAACTGAGATGGGGTATAACATTGGGACTGGAGGCAAAATAGTCTCCAAGATAAAGAGGCAGAATTACGTTCATTGAGTTATAAAGCATTTAGGGGGCCTCGTCTGTGGACAGAACAGGAAAGGGTCAGTACTAATTCAGTAAAAAATATATAAAACTACTGAACAGAAGACCAAGCACGTAATGGAGGGAGTTTGTGGAATACACAATGGTTTTGCAAATAAATGTGGACACCTGAGTGGTGTCATCATTATCAGTCTCATCTTCAAATACAGAGAGAGAGAGAGAAAGAGCTTTCAGAAGAGTAGTAGGAAAAACACTCAGGTTAATGAGGAAAGCCTGCACTAAGTCATATCTGTCATTTTAAGTGCTCATTACAATGATTATTTTTAACCGTCATTTAATTGTGTACAAAATTCAATTGATCAGACCTAGAGCCATGATTAATCACTTGAGTCTGACCGACGTAAGTGGGGACTAATGAGCAGTACTCAGATGTCCAAGTCCCATTTTTAGTATTGTTCTTACAATAAGTAGCGTCCACGTTCCACGTCCTTTTGCCTTCAGATGAATCTGTAAGTCTCTGTTTCGTGACAGTTCAATTTAGTCTTTTGTCACTTTGATTCCAGATGTCTTTAATGATTAAAATAATCAGTGCTCTGAGATTTTTGACATGTCATGCAATCATACTTCCCATTTCTTCATCATTACGAAAAATAGGCCATCTGAAAGATGGCTGCCGGCTCTTCACCAGTATGTGGCAGCATCGTGTAACACACAATACAGTATATTTAGAATTGGACAGAGTTAAATCCTATTAGCTGTGCCTTTGTTTGTGAAGTGGGAAAATAGTATCTCCCTTATAGTGCTACAGTTAACATAAGTCAAAAGTCTAGCACAGTGTTAGGATACGGTCAGTACCAAATAGTCATTTTCTCACTTTAAAGTACAGGTACAAAACAACCGAAATACAGACTACTTTATCTCATAAGTTCTGGAAAGATGGAATCTCTGAGCTAGTAAGCCCCTCCGATAAGGAAACCGAAGGCCTGAGGAGGCAAAAAGACTTACATAACATCAAATATCTAGTTTCCTCATTCAATAGCTATTCGTTGAATGAAGAAATGATGACATTATATCATCGTCAGAAACCAATTTCCTGTGTGTCGAGTAATGATCCGTCTCCTACAAACGTGGCCGATGATCTACATGTGACAACGTGAAATGTTAAATGTTAAAAAGAATGAGAAAATTTGTATTCATTCATCTTAAATATATTTTTCATTGGAAAATATGTGTTGATTGTATGTCATGCTTAACCAATTTAACTTGTTTATTTAGTTAGAAATGACATTGATTTATTGTTCCAATCAGTTGCCTACTTATACTTTTATGATTATTATGTTTACATATTAAAGAAAAGGACTAAGTCAGACATGGCTTATTATGAGGAACAGTAAGGCATTTAATCGTTGGTTCATTGCCCATTCATAAAAAAAAAATAGAACTGTTGGAAATAAATTCATTGGTGTATAATGTGTCTCATTGGCATACTTCACATGCTCAGAATTTAGTAAATTTTATTTTCCATTGTATCAGTCTTATCAGACTCATGTACAAAAAATACCTAAATGGTAGATTTCCACATAAAAGAAGAGGGCACTATGATGTATGAATTCTAAAATAGTGGTTTCTGAGAAACTGCACTGTGGCAGTTCTGCCTTCCTGGGGTTATTCAACAGCACTTCAGCTTATATAATTACCACACATGCCTCCCATACAGAGCCCACGAGGATCCTGGTTGGTCACCATGGCAACAGATTCTGAATGGAGTAGCGCCATCCTAATACCGTGCGTAGAGCCTCCTCTTGGAAAAACTTTTATTTTTAAAATTTTAACCCCAGTCCCCCAAAGTATGGATATACAATTTCTGAGTATTTGTTCTAGTTTTCTTATAAATGTAATGTGACCTCTGAATGCTTGGGCACAATCGATTTCTTAAATAGCAAAGGAGATATAATGCAAACATTTAAATACGGATCGCTTTTGCATTTTGAGCATCATTTTGAAAAGAAGAAGAAGAAAATAACCTTCCAGAATAAAAAACACCTGATGGAATAGCTAGGGGAGGAAATCAGCTCTCTTTGATCTTTTGCTGCAATAAGAACTTTTATACTTATTTTTAAAAGACTCTTAAAAATC
Organism: Avahi laniger; assembly: GCA_963575035.1. Classification (NCBI taxonomy): domain Eukaryota; kingdom Metazoa; phylum Chordata; class Mammalia; order Primates; family Indriidae; genus Avahi; species Avahi laniger. The sequence goes on along the minus strand of CAUYSK010063579.1, from coordinate 81,471 downwards.
CATAGATCTAAGCAAATAAAATGCAATTTTTCCATTAAATTTTTTTTCAAAGACTGAACAAACACCTGTTGAAAGGGCCACATTCATAAACTGTGTGCAATAAAATTCTCTTTTTATCAATAAAGCAGAGAATACACAGATTTGCACAAGATTCCCTGTCCACCCCCACACCTCCAGGAGGCCGTTAAGAACTTGCTGAGGCTCCGCTGGCAGCTCCTTTCTCATTTCCTGTTTGCTTTTTGAACAGGCCTGCAGCTGTGAGGACTGCATCTAAGAAGAAAGGCTGATAATGCCTGGCCATTACATAATAGGACTTTTCAAGGCAATGCCCCATCCATTAACTCATTTGAAACCAAGGGTAGGGTTTTCTCCCATTAGGAAAGATACTTTAAATGTTTTATTTAAAATTCCTTTGTAAATCCACCACCAAACAAGAGAAAGCAATTCACACAATAACTCACAGCGTGGTTCCCTGTTTACAAAGTAAGCTCAACTTTTACTTCGTTTTCTTTCAGAGCCCTAAATTCAACTTCTTTCTTATTCTGTATTTCTATTTTCAGCCGTCCTTGCTACCATATTGATTTAGTTCTTGTTGACTTCCTTGAAGCGTCTCCCTTTCTCCTGTCCCATTTGGCTTCTTTCCTAGTGTGTTTTCTGGTCTATACATCCTGCAGGATCCCCAGCTGTCCCATGAATTAGGAAGGACACTCATTATTAACTCTGTTCTACAGAAAAAAAGATGTGTGGTCCCTTCAACTGGTGTGGCTTGCCCCAGGAAAACAGAGTCGGTGTTTGAGTCAGGTTTGCTTCCCCAGAGCTCCAGAGCCAAAGTTTCAGTCCTGTCTCTTTCCTGCAGGCTCTGTTATTTGCGAAACAATGTGGATTTTCGTTCTTGCACTTCTAATTTATGGAAGAGGAGGAAGATCCCGAGTGGCTGCATCCAGGACCTTCCGCCCTCCTTAGCGGGCCACCTCCATTTTTTCAGGCTATATTTAAAAATGAAAAAATGTCAAGACAGGGCTGTGCTGTACTTGAAATGTTTACACTTAGGAAGTACATTTGTATGGGGGATGGAGGTTCTTCCAACACTGTCAGTGTAACTCTGTGACTGTATGTATGTAAACTCATTTGGAAATAAAAACAACTGTCTAATTTGGGGCCTTTAATGAACTTGAGGTCCTGGGTTAATACCCTCTTGTCTCATAGAAGAATGATCCTATATGAACATCAGTTTAGAGGACAGCGGTGGCGGCAACAGTGGAGTCGACTGCAGTTGGGGCAAAGATGGCAAGTTCCTAGCAGCTGACACGTCTGGAGCATTTATTGTATGCCAGGGACCATGCTAAGTATTTTATGTGTGCTAACATTATGCTTTCTTAGGCAGGTACCATTAATATCCACATTTTTACAGACGAAGAAACTGAGGCATGCAGAGGTTAAATAACTTGCAGAAGGTTGCACAACTGGCAGTAGTATTGAGTCCATACTCTTAAGTACTGTGCCATTCCATCTCCTAACAGATACAAAGCAGAAAACGTAAGGACCAGAGGAGGAATGTGAGTATCCTCAGATCACGACAAAGGGAGGTGGGCCGGTGGGTGGGAAGGGGACTGGGAGGCGACTCACAATATCAGTAATAAGCTAGGTGAGGGATCAGCAACTCATGCCATTTTGATTCTTCCCCAATCTGTGGCTGTCCCCAGGTCTGAAAGAATTGGTAAACAAGGTTTATATCTGTGCTCATATTTTCTCCCTATAGACTGTACAGCATGTCCAAAATGGAAAATGCCATTTTTCAATGACATAGAATCAGGGCAGTTTCATGAGGCCCTGTGCTCAGAATGACCCAGCGCTTAGATTAATGATCTGTTGTCTCCATCTTGAAAGTCTTAATAATTTTTGGACGAGGGCCTCCGCATTTTCATTTTGCACAGGGCCCAGCAAATTATGTAGCTGAAACCTGTGTGGAGTCCCGGCTCTCTGCAGACATTAGTAGTTCCAATCGACCAGGGGAAACAAGGTTCTATCTCTCTGTGATTCCTCTGGAACTGCAGTGTTATAAATCTGCAGTTGCCTGTTAGTGGATTTGCATTTTACTGCAATGTAATACTTTTCCTCACAGGGGAAAGCAGTCAGCTCTCACTAATAGGGGTTTTAATGATGCTCTGCCAAGGTCCACATGCATAGCCTCAAGCAAAAAGGCTCAGGACAGGCGTTGAATTCCACAGCAGGGTTACCTATGAGGGAGCCTCTTTGCAGAATGATAAAACCCGGTTAACCTCAGCTGGATTTGCAGCTGGCCCCAAGAAGCCCTTCTGAGGAGCAACACAGGTCTATGTATAAAATTTCAGCTCTGGTCCTCTTGGAAGTGTGTACTATCCCATCCTACAGTGTTTGCATAATTTAGACATGCTATAGTTAAGTCAAGATTTGCCAAAACTTGTAGAGAAAAATCAAACTGCCTCAGTACAAGGAAGCCAATTTGTAAATCCTCTATTTCCTCTCTTGCTGCTCGAGCAGTTTGGCACGAGAATAAACGATTGCTCACCAGTGGCGAGTTTCCATGAAATCAGTGGCTCCTGATGCCATTTCTGAAGGGAAGGGCAGTGAGCTGATTTTCTCCACCAGGACAGTAATGATCCCAGTGAACAGAAACTATAGTGGGGGGTGGGGGGAAGCCAACTTCTCAAAGAAGACAAAAAGAGAATTTTGCACCTCTCTGGGTCAGAGGAGTCAGAGCCTCCACGGTCAAGGAGATCTGTGAATTAACGATGATAGCTAACATCTTCTAGCATTACTATGCCCCAGACACCCTTGTAAGGGCTTTGCACATGTCAGCTTAGTTAATCCTCACAAGAACCCAATGAGGTATGTATTATTATTATCTTCATTTTAAAGGTGAAGGACTCGAGACACAGAGAGGGTACACAGTGAAGTCAGGGGAGCAGCTGCCTGGCTGCGGGAGCTACAGGTTTATCCAGGACAATAACAAGCAGTGATGAGTTCCCGGTGGGGCCTGGCTGGGTGTGCAGCTGCTGAGCCGGCGTCCTGTCTGTCCTCACAATAAACTCCCATTAATGAGGGAGGCACGATCGGTCTCCCTTGCTCTTGCAATCTGAAAGAGCCTATAGAATACAGATCCTATTGTGAATGCCTTTGTAATTTGGAGATTCCTTTTTTTATAAATGGAATAATCAGCCTCTTAATGTATCCATCGGGAATTCAGGAGAAGGATGAAGAAGCGGCTCCTGTTTTTGAGGCGTTTGCAGTCATTGTTGGAGAGACAGAACCAACAGATGGGGAACAATGGACCGGGGCTCCAGGCCCCGGGTAAGCAAAGGCCGCCCTGTGGTCTTTGCTGCGAATGGAGTGGGAAATGGGAGGAGGGAAGAGTGTGGACTCGCGGGCTAGCGAGTGAGGGCGGTGGGGGGGATGGACAGAAGAAAGTGGGTGGCTTTGGGGACATTTCTTCCTCTTTATGCTTCACCTTCCTCAACCGAAAGTAAAGCTATATGTTATCTCCAAGATCCTTTCTAGTTTTAATATTCAACGAATCTGGACTTTTTCTGCAAAGCTATATTTTTTTGTATGATATTTACTAAGAGTTGGGGCACACCCATAACTGATCTGGCCCAGACTAAAGATCACACATGATCAGGTTGAGACAGTTTTCTGATCTCAGGTTACCTCCCCCGTGCGTACCTGTGCTGACATTTAGTCTTTCACTTCTCTTGGAAATTTAATTTAATAATTGCCTCAGCCATTTTATACATTTATTTATTTATGTTGGCTGTTTATATCTTTCTCTTTTTTCCTCTGGTCAAATATAAAAATAGGATATACATGGACTATAGCACTTAATAACAACTTGCATGTTTTGATTTTTTTTTTATTTCAGCATATTATGGGGGTACAGATGTTTAGGTTATGTATATTGCCCTTGCCTGTTTTGATTTTTTAAAGAAGCAAAATTTATCAAACGGGATAATCAGTCATCTTGCTCATTATCAGTTCAATTTTTTTCTTGCATTTTTATTTTTTTTATTTCTTTTAACATTTTAAATTATTCTGGCTCTCAACAACTGGACAACTAGTTGTGACTGCTGAACCTACAGTTTAAAATCGAGGAGACCTGTGACAGAGATTAAACAAATTTAGACTTTAGTTTTTATAGCATTATGCACACCGTGTTTTCAACAATAAAATCGTTTTATCCCAAACAACATGGTCTGATGTTATTGATCACCAAAAGTTAGAAACAATAATTAAGGAGGAGGGATTCAAGAAATACTTGTCCAGTATAAGCCTTAGGAGGAGGGGGCTTTTTATACCCAGCAAAAAAATCTGTGTTGCCCCTGGACCAGTCGTTTTCATGTTATGGTCCTCAGACCAGCAAAACTGGCATTTGACAAGTTCTCAGGTCTCGCCCCAGCTCAATCAGGCGTGGCCCAGCAGTCCGTGCTGTACCAAGCCCTCCAGATGATTCTGAAGTCCCTGAAAGTTTAGACCTGCTATCACAATCCAGGCTGTCACTGGAATAAAATAGGATCATAAATTACATTCAATGACTATCTTTCCTTACATATTTCCTCCTGATGCCCCGCTGGATATAGAATTTAGTAGTCAAATCACAGCCCAGAGTATGGGCAGCAATCAGCGATTCCCCACTGCAGGTTGAATTTAGCATTAACTGCTCCACTTGCATTCAAGCACTTCTATATTCATAAACCCAAATCACGTTTCCATTGTTATCTTCTACTTCTCCTTTTCATATTCTTTATATTTCAGCAAAATTGGATTACCATTATCTGCTCTGTTTCTCTGCTCCCTGCCATGAGGGACAGTTGATGCCGGCTGTGAAGGCTGCAAAGAGTCTTTAGTATTGTGGAGATCTAGGGGGGGGGTCCATTCCTGGATGGTGTCACAGTGTAACAAAGACATCAGGTCACCTGAGTGTCTTGGTCTCTATTTTCTCTGTGAAATCTTTCTTGACGCTTCCGTGTCTCCCACACAATGCCCCAGGCTCTTGCCTCCTGCGTTCCGTGTTTCTCTGACAGCAGATCCCATTCTGCTTTGTGGTATAGTCAGTATTGTCTAATTTCTTTGATTAGCTTGCTTGATCGGGGCTGAGTCCTACTCATCCTTCGGCCCCTGCCACGCCTATCACAGCATCAGACACGTAACAGTAACAGTCCATTGTTGTTAATCGTGACATGCAAAGTCATAGGGTAGCTTTTAGCCAAGGCTATCAGCTGTATGGGGTAGGTGTACATTGCATGCTTGTCCCAAAATATTCTCTTACATGTAACTGACATTTGTTCTTTTAAGATTTATAGAAAGCTCACAGCCCATGTTTAAAATACAAAATCCACCGAGAGGAATCAAGAAATGGAAGAAAGATCTAGAGGACAAGCCTAGCTCTTTTACCCCCTGGAGCTATCAAGGGGCAGCTACAGACACTAGAAAGGACCAGGGCTGGGAACGGGGAACAATCTTTGATTTCACAGTCTTGCCCGGGGCCTTGACTGACAGTAGCTGCTGCTGTAACCTCCATCTGTGGCTTCACGCCTTTTTAGAAGGTACTCAGGAAATCTCACTCTGGTCTTATGAGGAATATTTTCAGCCTGAGAGGAAAATTGTGAGCATGAGAAGTAAGCTTGTCTTGCTTTCCCACACCCAAAGACAGAGACTCCTAAAACAATACTGGTCTGGAAAGAATCTGAAGACGCACGGTACAAAATATATTTATTTTATTATTTTGAATGCTCTTTTTCATACCACTGTAGTGAAAACAAGCAATGAGCAGATAACCCCATCACCCTCCAAACAATGTTTGATTTACTTTCATGTATTTGTTAGATACATCTTGAAATTCATTCTATAAAATCATAAACCATGGTGAATTCTCAACAGAGAAATTCATATGATAAAGAAAGATATGGGGGTTTTTAGTGGATGAAAACCAAGTTTTTTAAATCCATTTTTGTGATTTAATCTAGATCACGTTTTATCTGCATTGGCTCGCATTTGTTTTCCGGGCTATACTGCAGCGGCTCTTCCAGGTTCATTTAGCGAGGAACACTGCCATCAAGCGGCCTGATGTGTTAAGACAGCTCCGAAAAGACACTAGAGGATCGGTTTTAATTTCAATCCTCTCTCCTGAAAAACGTTTGTGACTTTAAAACGTGTTTTGTTGTTCAAAGATGTATTTGTTGATTCCTTTTTGAAACAGGATCCTTAAAACATCTTCCAAAGGATCAACTCTGTGTCAGCTTTTGAATTCCTCACGTATATAGTTATCATATCAAAAATATAACATATATAAAATAATATATATGATCACTGCTTATTTTATAAATTTGTAAGGTTTTCACAAATTTATCCTCTTTTAAAGACAGCAGAATGCCTTTCTTGTATACATTAACATGACTGCCTATTTTTTTTCTTTGCACTAAGTCAGTTTAGGGAAATGTGAAACAAGAGCCACAGAGAAGCAGCATCATGAAGTTAAAAAACTAAAGTATGAAGTTTGACACTAGCTTGGAGTTTCTGCTTTGCCATTAATTTACGATGCAATTTTGAGAAAACACACAAGCAGTATAGTCTCAGTGCTTTCTTTCTTAACTGAAACATTTGATACACTTAACAAGAAACTGTTTCCCAGCTAATTTCTCAGCTGTTTCTCAGCTAATTCTGTGATTCTACTTGACAAGCAAACAAGTGCTTTAAAAAGCAAGAATGTTGGTTCTCTTTCGGTAGATTGTTTTCGTATGGTTTTCCTGAAAATGCCTGCCCCTTCTTCTTCATCCCCTCTCCCATCCCTAACTGCAGCTCTGTCTGTGTGACTTGCCATGCCGAATTTTCTCTGCAGGAATCCAGAGATGATGTATTGTGTTCAGAAGTGCTCCAGCTCAAACAGCTTTCATGCATTAGGTATTTCCACAGAAGTGAAGTAAAGTTGATGAACCTTCGCAACTGGTAAATAGCTGACTGGCTTCTGACAACCGTGGGTCTTAAAGGACTTTCAAGAATGTTAGAAAAGACAATTCAGAGGACAGTGTGGTTTCCTTACCCCGGAAAGGGAAGGACAATTTTCTTCTCTAACTACACCTTCTGCTTCATAAATTTGTCAAAAGTAAAAAGAGAATGCAAATGCCACCTGGAGTATAATCGGGAGGTTAATGTTCTGATGAGGCAAAATTATGGTAAATTATTCCCTTGAGTTGATTTTGTGGAGTGTGTAACAGGGTGAAGGGTGCCAACACAAGCTAGTGTTGATGCTTCAACTGCACTGGAAGGGCACGTAAATGCAGGTCAGTTGCTAGGAGACCTAGAACACAGAGCCCATCCCCCCACCCCAGGCAGGGATGTTTTACATCAAAAAACCTTGTTTTTTGCAGTCAAAGATGACGTTAAATGTATAGTTCGTCAGAGTTCAGGTGGACCCGTGCTTGGTTATTGCTCGTGCCAACTCAGCGCATTCTGACATCCGCCACCCGCAAAGGGAGCTACTGCAAGGGAACAATGTAGCATCGTGCCAGTGAGCGAGCTTCTCCAGAAACACTCTGGGTAGTTAGCTACAAATTCAGTTTAAATATTCTTACATGAAAGGCATCTGGTTTGTTCGCTGATACGGTTTCCAAGAAGTGGGCAGTAGCGGCTAAATAATCACTTCAGCATTCCAAAGAGAGGAATGCCAGGCCAGAAATAGAGTTCCAAACGAAGATGTTGCTTGAGTAGGACTTTGGACACCGCCGTTTAGAAAGCAATCATTTCTGCCATTTGTGGAAATCGTTTAACAGATTTTATGCTAAACACACACGCTCCCAGTCTGTAATTACGACCAAGCACATAAATGCTCAGAGCGTGAGAGCTGGCAGCCTGTTAGGAGCTCTTTCAGCGCCCCCAACTGGTGGGAGACAGAACCTGACCAGTCTGTGGACGAGGGCAGCTCATAAAGCGGCATCCTCAGGGAAGTCTTTCAAAAAATCAAGGCAAAATCTTCTGCCCTTGTAAATATTGTCAAGCTTTGCCAACGTCCAGGACACTCTATTGAATAAGGAGAAAAAAATCCCTGAAGGCTGAGAAGTGGATCTAGCAGGTCTCATTTTTCTTAGAGGAAACTGAGTCACTGAGAGGTATTTTGAATTATTTGAAACACACAGCTAATTATTACCAGAGCTGGGAACATGATCCAGGTCTCCCAGTCTGATGTTCTTTTATAATAACACCTCCTGATCTTTCTCGGGAGAGCTGCGATGTTTTGTTAGCCCACTTATGGGAATGACAATCGAATTCTGTAATTCTCCTGTAATGCTTTACAATGTACAAAGCATGTTTATATACATTGTTTCCTTTGATTCTCACAACCCCAGAATTCTTCTTATAAAATGGTATGCTTAGTACACAGAATTGATCTATATTGTTATAAAAGTACAGTTCTAATGGTACTAGTTTGCTAGCTCTTTATTATAATACTGTTGCCCATGCCCCCAAACCGAGGTGGCCTCCAGGAATAGATCATTGAAATCCTAACACGGTTTGAAATTTGTTTGTGAATTTGCTCCACTTTTTGAGTGTGTGCTTAATATTGAATACCTACAAGTAAAATATGTACTTTATTGCTTATCTATGGAAAAAACAAAGCTATCATCAATTACAAGCCATTTTGGGGGCCCTATGTGTATCAGGCCTGGCATACAGCCGATATGAGGATGCTCTTCTAGGCTTAGCTTTGAAAGCATTGGACTTGGGTTCGAGAAGTAGAAGAAATGAAGTAAGTGGATCCATCAGTTCCACTCCTAAGCTTTATTGAGCTTCAAAAATATCTGAAAAGAAACAAAGGCATCTAACTAAGGATGGCCTCCTGAAGTACCTCTCTGACCCTTGTCTCAGGGCCTTAGACTTTGCTGCTCTCTTTGCCTGCATATCAGCATGGCTCACTCGCAAACTTCCTTCAAGTTTCTGCTCAAGGAAAGTGAGGTCTTCTCTTACCATTTATTTAAAATTACAATGCTTTCCAGGGCTATAACACCTTCCCAGGACCAGCCTGGAAGTGGAGGAGGCTTTTCTTATGTATTGACCCAGAGGAGTGCACCTGGTTCTGATCTGTTCAGGCGTGACTTAAGATCTGGCTGTGACCTTAGAGCTTCCCCAGTTTATTTATTTATTTTTTTTGTAGCACGTATTATCATTTGATAAACTATCTTACTGTCTGCTTCCTCACAGCCCTTCCACTAGTATAAAAACTCCATAAAGATAAGGATTTTTGCATGTTTTTCTTGGAGTTTCTGCAGTCTATCTGCAGATAGATCCCAGTGATTCACACGTCCTGGTATTCACACCTTTCTTTTGTCCTCACTCAAGTTGAATTAGGGCTAATCAATGTGACCTATAGAATCTGGTGAAATAGTGGTACATAGGATTAGGTCATAAAAGACATTGCAGCTTCCCACTTGCTCTCTTGGAATTTTCATTCTGGGAGAAGCCAGTTGCCATGTCGTGAGGATACTTAAGCAGCCCTGCGGAGAGGACCGCAGGAACAGCAACTGAAGAGCCAGCACCAACTTGTTAGCCAAGTGACTGGCCACTCTAAAAAACCATCTATCCCCCAGCCTTTGAGCCCTTCAGATGAGGCCTCAAACATCACAGAGCAAAGACAAGCCTTTCCCACTGTGTCCTGATCCACAGAAACTGTCAGAGATAATGAATGATTATTGTTGCTTAAAGCTGACACATTTGGGGGTTATTTGCTATGCAGCAAAAGATAAATAATATGGTATCTGGCCCATAGTAAGTTCTCAATAAATATTTATTGAATAAAGGACTAAATATGAGCAGATTTATTCCTAGATTACTCAGTGATCAAGTAGAATGTTTGTAATTAACTTCAACAAAACTGTATAAAAAGCCATTTGAACAATAGGAGCATCAGTTTGGACTCTCAAGATCTAGGCTTGAGAATTAGATCTGCTATGTATTTGCCATTTGACTTTGTATAATTCATATATAGTCTTTGGTTCTTAGTTTTGCTCATCTGTCAACCAGAAATGATAACAATTACAATTATACCACTAATAATACCACTTGCCTGGCAGAGCCCTATTGATGTTTTAAATTTCTGGATCTGACCTCTGCTGAAACCCACACTACAACTGGAATTTTCTATTATGTGAACCAATAAATCTTTACTGTTTAAGTTACTTCCAGTTGTTGGTGTTACCTACAAACAAAAGCATCTTTATACAAAACATTAACACTAATGTATATGAAACAATAGCAAAAAAAAAAAAAACCCAAAAAACCAAAAACCAAAAAAAAATCCAAGATGATATGTAATGAGTAGGAAGCTCTATGGTGAACTTAAGTATGCCAGTTAAGAAGAAAGGGATGTCAGACCACTCTATCACCCATTTCTGTGAGCCAATAGCAAGAACATCCTAATTCTTCTGTTGGGAAAGTCAGGAACACCCAAGGGGTTCTGTTTTCACAGAAATTCTAGTTCTGACAATATATTTTAGAGCCCTTGGTTTCTGATTCCTTCCCTATGGTTGCAGTTGATAAGTAATTGTGGCTTAATAGCATCAAATTCATGTTTAAATGCCATAATGCACCAAGGAGCCATTTGTGTTCCAGAGCAGATACTCCAAATGGGCAGATTGTGTTGTACATAGATGTCATGAACACAAGCAACCAGGATGCTGGGCCTGCTGCCTCAGCCATAGGTCCCCAGAGAGTACACAAGGGTCTTACGGGCCACTTGCCACGACATCATTGCCTTGTCACAGAGCTCTTCATATTATTTCAAGAGCAGAGGACACTGTCCTGGGCATGTCATGAAACACTAATAAAAAACTCATCTTACAGGATGGAGAGTTTTCATTTTTAAGAGCTGAGGAGACAGGAATTTCTGACAGGCCTGGCTGGACAGTGTGAAACATGGCCATTGTGTAATTTGGCCTCCTGAGTCCTAGAGAGATGGTGACCTGAAGCAGGGGTCTGGCTAAAGTAGGTCGCTCTCAAATCTGCTATCGGCACTGGTCGCGTGACTTCCTATATGTTAGAATGGCAATTTCCTTCCTATATGTTGATGGGCAATTTAATTAAGCTGCTGTCTGTTTTGTAAGTACAAATAATCTCTAAGTTTTATCCTCTGCTGCTTGGTTAAATTGGTCAATAATTGATTTTTAGCAGAATAATACAGATAACATTCTCAATTTGGTATATTTCTTCATTGACATTTGCTTTGTTTTCTCAGATTATTCCACCAAGTTTAGATCTAGTATTTATTTTTTACAGCTTTGGGACAAGACTGAAGTAGCTTCAGTGGGAAAAATTATAACCCTCTCTTCAGGTTAAAATTTTATTTATTTAAAAAAGTATTTTTTAGGGGGAGTTCTTCCAATGAAAATGGGAAAACCTGCTAGACAAATTCTAAAAGAGCTGTAATGCTAACATTTTAACTTTTTCTTCAAATATTAAAGCAATGCTTCTAAGTTTCATTCGTAAATTACATTTTTTTGTAGACTTCAGCCTGTGGGCCAAGTCTTGAGGTTTATCAGCCCAAGGAAAGAAGGTGAAACAACTTAGGACAAATTGGTCATTGATCAAGTTTAAGTGTCAATGCTAACAGTTGCAAAACCCGGCATTGAGAAAATGAGCATTTTTCTAAATCACTTTATCTCTTTATTTAGTATTTCAAGGACCATGTCTGGAAAACTCAAATCATGGGGTTTCTTACAGAATGCAAAGATGATAACCCTTCCGTCTGTGGTGGGAGATCAACAGGCTTGCTGACCTAAGTAGGAAAAGGAAAAGTTAAAGAAGAAGTAAAAGGTCCCACTGAATCCTTCTAGCAGGAAGTCTGGAAGTCTTGATGGGTTACGAGAGGAGATGTAGTTTGATCCAGGGGTTAGATGCCACGTTCTCATCCCTCCTAACACACTTATTCCAGGATTGACCTTGATGGGGAAGTATGCCCAAGGAAGTCTGAGAAGACTGAGGTTAGTGGCTGGCATTAGAGAGAATGTGGACCCCTTGGAAAACTCCAGGCCTCAGCTTAGGTCCAAGTCCATTCTGGCCCTAAAAAGGTGACAAGAAGGTGGCAGTAGAAGGCTCGTGGTTCTTCATGGTCCTGCGTGATGTATAAGGGCCCAGCAGTGGTGATGTGCCTGGGGAGAAAACACACGACGTCTGAGTATACATTGAACTAACATAGTCAAGTGGCTGCAGTGTTTGAGGACATCAAAATTGGAGGCAAATGACCAGGATTACATATTCCAGTAGGAGTGGAGACAGAAATCTGAATCCAGCCAGATAGGTCCAAGTTAGAGGAGCCACTCTGCTACTCTGCCGTGGAGATCAGGGAGGGTCTAGAGTACAATGAATCCATCGGGGAACCCCCTTCCCCTCGGTCGCCATGGGGTCACGTAAGCTTCACTCCTACTCCTGACTGACAGTCACCTGGTACACATGGTCTGGCTAGACCGGTAATTTTATGCCAAAAATCTCTTCCAGTAATACCGGTTGTTAAATATTAGTATTGTACATATTGTTCCTGTACATATCCCGTATTCCCTGAAGCCATTTTAGAGTGAAAATTAGAACTCTCAAAGTAGAGAATTTTATCGAAAGAGACTTAAAAAAGACTACTAAATATTTGCATCAAACTAAACATGTCAGATTGGCCTAAAATTGTCTCCCTCTTTGCTACTAAGTTAATTGAGGATAGCCATAGCGGGGGTCGGATCCATTAATTGGATACATACAAATTATATTATTTTTGTATGAAATTCAGTAAGTTTGCAACTTTGTGTGACAATTTTGAGATGAAAAAGATCTAGTGATTTTCATCACCACTTAAATCTGTTAGCATGCTAAGTTGCACACAGGCAGGGGTTTTTGTCTGCTTGTTCACTGCTGTATCTCCAGTACCCAGAGTGAGTGTCTGGCACATGGTAGGTTCTCAGTAGGATTTGTCGAAGGAATTATAACTATAACATGAAGTAGACTTGCAAAATGCTCCCTAAGAATCTCAATACAATTTCAACAGAAGTAATGTGTCACAGAAAACTCAGTTGGGGATCAAGCCCTTGGATGAAGAAGCATTTTGATGTATGTCTCTTTCCATTGTTGTTATGTTTTTAAGTTTTTTTTTAAATTGTATAATTTAAAAATCTAAAAAAATTAAGAAAAATTTTAAACATTAAAAAATAAAAATTAAATTAAAAGAAAAAATAATCAAAACTATAGTATTAGAAGTCAAGATAATGCTTATCACTGCGAGATAGGTGAGCATATTGATCGGGAGAGGATGTAAAGGGGGATTCAAATGGGCTTCAGCTACTCTGTGGTTTGACCTCAGTGTTGAGTACACGGGTGTGATCACTTTGTGAAAATATGACAACCTGTAAACTTATGACGTCATTTTCTTGTATTTATGCTACACATCAATAAAATAAGTTAAAAATTATGTTGTGATTTGTACCCACATTTACATACTTAGGTAAATTCTAACAATCAAATAGTGGTATCATGTTAGATTCCTTAAAATTCATGTTGCTAATTACTCTGCAGAAAGTTTGCATCAGTCTTGACTCCCGCAAACAATATATAAAATGTGATTTGTTTGTATTCTCATTAGTACTTGTGGTCATCATTTTTTCTAATTTTTAAAGATTATAACTTAAAAAATTGAGTATATTTTTTCTCTGCAACTTTTTATTTGGAAACATTTCAAACTTACAGAATAGCTGAAAGAATAATATAATGGACATGTATTTTTCTCTCCAGGTTTTTATTTTGAAAAATTTCAAACTTACAGAATATTTGAAAGAATAATATAGTAGACACTGGTATATTCTTCATTAGATTTGCCAACTCTTAACTTTTTGCAGCATTTTCTTTCTCTTTCTGTTTCTGTTTGCACACATTCACATACACACACACCTACCAATCTGTATTTCTGACCTATTTTAAAAGAAGTTTTAGACATCATGACAATTTATCCCTTAATGCATCACTTAAGAATAAGAATATTCTTCTATATAACCACAGTACTTTTATTACACCTCAAAAATTAGTGATAGCATATTGTTATGTAATTGTTTATTTTTATAGTTCATATTTATTGTTCATAGTAATGTCTTGTTCATATTTATACCACAATTGTTCCAGTATAGTCTTTTCTTACTGATTTGTTTTTTAAAAATACAGGATTCAATATAATTCATTCTCACATTTCATTTAGCTGTTTTGTCTCGTCAGTCTCTTTTTACCTAAAACAAGTCCACCCAACCCCGCTTTTTCATGAAAGTGAAATTTTTCAAGTCTAGGTCACTTGCAAACCTGTTTGTTTTCAAAAGTGTATGACCATGCTTACTTTTACAGACTCATATTATACAGTTACAGGTTTTCAGAAGTGCATGTATCAACAACTGTAACAAATTTTCATTTTTGGCAATTGGTTAGTGGGAGAAAGACACTGAATCTCCAGCCAGGCACCAGATGTTTTTATTGAGGGGGAAAAAAAAAAGAACATTAAGAGCTTTTAAATCTTACATTATTACTTTGATCATATACAAAATAATTGTGATATTTCGTGTTTAGAAATGTATCGTGGGGGCTTTCCTTCACTTTGACACTATATATTACTGAATGGATCAGTTAATATAGAACCAGTTTAAAGGACCTGAAAATGCAGTGACAGCCAAGAAGGATATTTTGAAGTTTGAAATGATCCCTATATAAATAGAACGGATCAGCATAACTTGGGGATAAAATTAGCCGACAATTTGTGGACTCTCCAGCGTGTGCCTGTTTGCTTGGTGCTGCTCTCCTGATAAATCACAGCAAAGCTTCCAGAGAGAGAGGAAGGATGGACGGCACCTCTGCCCCTGTCACTAAATCTGGAGCTGCCAAGTTAATTAAGAAAAATTTCCTTGAGGCTTTAAAGTCAAACGACTTTGGAAAATTGAAGGCCATTTTAATCCAAAGGCAAATAGATGTGGACACAGTTTTTGAAGTTGAAGACGAGAACATGGTTTTGGCATCTTATAAACAAGGTAAAAAATATAGGTGTAATTGTAAAATTGATAGAAAACGGATTTTTTTAATGCACAGTGCCAGTTACCCACTGTAAACTAGTAGCTCTTATTGTTTCTTAAGTATTTATTTTGAAAATATTTCTAATTTGATCTTTTCTTTCTTTTTAAACTGGAGCGCATTATGGGCTATATATTTATGTCTTTTCTTTCATTTTTTTTTTCTTTTTCCACAACTGTGCCTAGAATTTGAAATCCTGGACAATTATATTTAGTAATGCACTTTCTATTTCTAACTTTTCTTCTGATAATGATGGTAGAGAATGCAAAAATATTTCTAGATTATGACTAAACAGATTGTTGAGACATGTACAATGTGACTGGTTTGGGAACAGGCTGCTAATTCTCCTTTAACAGCCACTTAAAGATACATCATCTCAATGTCCATGTGGCTGAAAAAGAGGACCCCCTCCCATTTGAAGGGTTAATAAGGTCCTCGTCATTTTAATGAGTTTTCAGTTCAGGCACAAAAAAAGCTGAACTCAGAATAACTGAAAAGTTAACTTTTTTCCTGAGCTACAATAAAAGTTCAAAATTATAGATGTGCTCAACACAGAATAACTGCTTTATGCAAAATTAAGGAAAATAAAAATAGAACAGTTTTTTTATTAAGAAATTTTCTGGAAATCATGCTTAATAAATCAGAAATAAATTGGAATCACACTGTTTCTGATTTCCCAAATCAACTAGTTAATTGGGGAGCTTGAACAGTTAGGTTATCTGGTGGAGCGACCGCAGACAAACACCCTGCCTCAAATTACTTCTATTTAAACAATATAGACGCTAAGGTCTTGTGTATAGCATTTGGAGAGAGATAGTAATTATTTTTCATGTTTAAAGATGTTTTCTGTTCATATGTAAATTATCAGTGTCATCTATTTCCGGATACAAATGCTAATGGTACAGTATATATTTCCGCATTAATGTAGTATCCACAGATTATCAGTTTGTTTTTTTTTTTTTCTTTTGAGATTCTCACTGTGTTGCCCAGACTAGAGTGCTGTGGCATCATCCTAGCTCACAGCAACCTCAGATTCCTGGGCTCAAGCGATCCTTCTGCCTCAGCCTCCCGAGTAGCTGGGACTACAAGCATGTGCCACCATGCCCGGCTAATTTGTTCTATATATTTTTAGTTGTCCGATTAATTTCTTTCTATTTTTAGTAGCGGGGGGGTCTCGCTCTTGCACAGGCTGGTCTCGAACTCCTGAGCTCAAACAATCTGCCCACCTCGGCCTCCCAGAGTGCTAGGATTACAGGCGTGAGCCAAGTGCCTGGCCTTGATTATCAGTTCTGAAGAAAATCTAGAATAGTTGTGTTTGTGATTTTTACTTAAGGGCTTTATAATAAATTGGCATTGCTATTTTGGCTGAAAGGTAGGGGGTCTATTTTTTCAAAAAGTTGATAGGGACTCTGTTAGAAAAAAAGAAGGTATATTATAAAACTAGAGTGCTTTCATCTTATAACTTTGTTCAGTGAAAAATGTCTGAGTACTAAAATAATTTTTAAGATACATTTAAAAACTTTTATTTGTGTTCAATGTAAAATAACTCAGGTTCAAATTGATGGGTAAGTTAGAGATCTTGTGAAGGTTCTCTGGGTATGAAAGAGAGTTTTAGGTGCAGGCTTTCAGGAAGGAGGGTGTTATTTCTCCTGCTTCCACTGGTGTCATCACCCTTGAATGAGAAGAGAATGCATTTTAGATTCTTCTTGTCAATATCAGCCAACTCCTATGGTCCTCATAGAACTAACTTTTCATTCATACTAATAGCTGTTTTCATAATTTAATACCATGGGATGTGGCCTTCAATTAAGAAGACAGCAAATTATACCTTCTGGCAAAGAAAAAGAAAAGTTCCATTTTTATGTATGCCAGGTGGATGTGTGCACAGCAAGAATAGGATTTGGGGTCATATCTTCAGGGTTTACGCAGAAAATCCTTTGTGTGTGTGCATGTGTAAAAAGAAATACACTTACTCTCTGTTTATTGTGAATATGGGTATAAGAATCTATCTCTCTAGTCTTAAACTCAGGTTAAAGTTTCATCTTTCTTCAAAGTTTCTTCAATTTTTTTTTTCACATGCTTCCAGACTAATTATCAATCCTTTTACAATTTCAGTTAGGAATGGAAGTGATAAATAGAATCCTAGTTGCTAGCCAGGAAAGTAGATCTAAGTGGTTATATCAACTTCTTAAGTCACAAAGGAATTCTCAGGGAACAGTGTAGAGCTAGCTGAGTGGTCTACACTGGCTTGTTAGTTAATTCCTGTTTGAAGAGTTAAAAGGAATAAGACCCATTTCTGTGTGGCCTTGAAGGATACATGGCTGGATTAAACTTCGTGCGACTTTATTAGATGAAAGCAGACCTTTTAGATGTTGGACACTGTTGAACGGCTACACACTACTCTTTGATTTTTTTAAAGCACTTTTGAAAAACTCTGTACAGGAAAGTATATAAATCATAATGTGTAGCTTGATGAATTATTACAAAATAAACAAACTTATGTAACCAGCATCCGGATGAGGAAAAAGAACATCACTGTTTACTTTTAAAGAATGGGAATCTTCAAGTTTCAGTTCTTTTTGGCTGGATAATTGTATAAAACCTATTAACAAGTATCACACTACTTTAAAATTTTCTTGTGTAATTAATAATATAATTCTGTATTCAACATATGATTGTCCTACAGAAAATTAACAGTAGTACAATCAATTCTAAATCATTTTTATTTCTCTTAGAACATTTAGCATTTTTCATAGGATTCAAAAAGCGGCCAAATTTTATCCCTAAATATATTATAGTACCTCTAAGCCACTATGAAAGTCAGTGTATAATTTTTGGAAAGGTAACTCAGACCTTTGCTGGCAAATAAATCAACTTAGGATCTCAATATTCTGTCCCAAATCTACAATCTAATTGGTACACCAATAAACAAAAGTTGAACTCATAAGCAAATATAAAATGTGAACTTTGCAGGGAGATAGAACACAGCTATTGGGTAACAAGAAAATCTGGAAACTTATTTCCGCTTCTCCCTGGACCACTGGGCCCATCTCACTGAGTAGCTTCTCCCACCAGTCTGCAGAGAACAGATTTAGAATTCAGTCTCCAGATTCTGTTCCAACCCTGGGTCCTATCTGTCACTAGCACCTAATAATAATGATTGTTAGAGACGTCTCGCTTTATTTTTTCAAGTTATTTTAAGCTTCATAATCGAATCTTTGATAAAATCATGTTTTATTAGTAATAATAAAAAAAGCAAACTTCTCTCACACTTTGTAAAGCAGACATTGAAAATGCGCTGGTTGTCATTTGAAAGACCTCCCAGGGATTGCGGAGATAATGGGTCTTAAAAGCAAAAACAAGTAAGCAAAATTGCATTTACCAGATTTAATTTAATTTACTTTAAAATGAGAAATACATGAAAAAAACATAAATACATGAACTACTTTTTAACTGCCAAATGCAATAAGTCGTTGAATAGTCGACGATTGTCAATGCTATAAAATTTATTATGGGACAAGCATGGAGTATTTAGAGTGAGAACAAATTCAAAATAAATCTCTAAAGAAAACTCAAAGGCCCTTTATATTGGTTTTCATTGGTGACCCACATGCTGGAAACATGAAATAATGGCCACAAAACTGTTTCCAAAGGTTTTTTCCAACCACACATTTAGATTCTCCTTCAGATGTGCGAGCTTTGGCTCATTAATGATACAGACAGAATATCATGCTTATCTCTTTGGTACAAAATTCCCTAGTCAGCAAGGTTAATCAGAGTCTTTTTATTAATCAGTGTAATGCACTTTAAATACTTCGTTTATAGCCCACAGCCACTGGTTCCTTGGTTGGTAGTCATATTTTTAATTAAAATAACCAATGAATGATTTCACTTGAAAACTTTCTGGCAGGTACTCTGTCTACTTTACTAAGCAGCAACTTCTTTCCAAATATCTTGAACGCTCTTATTTCCACTCTCCTAATGAATACTCTCTTTATCACCTAATTTTCGTATTTGCCAGAAATTCACTCACCTGCTTTCCTATTAACCATCCTAGGGTTGTTTTCCCTTCCAGGATGTTCAAACTTTTTTCTTTTAAAATTTACATTTCAAGCTTGTTTTTCTTAGTTTTTTTTTTCTCCCTCCCAGGGGAACTTTGAGAGTTATCCTGAAAATATTAGCTATTCCAAAATAGCCAAGAATTATGCTTCAGTCTGTAATCCTCCAGGACTGTGTAAATATGTGGACGCAAGCAGAGCAAATGTCTGCTAATCCAGCCACAAGCAGTGTGTGTAACCTTTGGCTGTAATAGCAGAGGCTTCTCGTGTGTGGGGTTCTTTTGACTCAGATAACGTTATAGTTGATAACTGTTGCAGAGCCCGGGCTTAGCTGAAGGGTTGCAGAGATGTGTACATCCTCTCCAAACCCTGGAGCAGAACCAATCCCCTTACCCAAAAGATGGCCAAAATACTCTGTTCTTTACCATACTTCCTGAGCTGGGCGCCTTTCTACTCAGCTACTCAGGCATATCTCTTTGGCTTCAGATTGAAATTAAACACACACTCACAGAGGATTAGTCTGCACATTTTTGCAGGGGTAAAATTTCAAAAATTCCTTTAAAACTTTAGCTACAAGTGATACTGGTTTAGAGGTGAACTAAATCATTAGTGGCTATTTAAAGATTTTCGGGAGACAGAGTTTGAGAGTTAGAGTTAGCCTCTGTCAGTACTAGTGTTGTGAACATGGGAACTTTATACTACTCGACCTCTACCTAATTATCTTCATTTGTAAAACGCAGGCGTTGACAAGACCCTTTCTAAGTCCCCTGTATGTGGGTAATGAGTGATGTCGTGAAGGTGAAATTGTGTCAATAGATTATGTATCATGGTCTGGGGATGATGAAAAGTGACTGTAGATGCTATAAAGCCACAAGGGCATGGCCTGTATTTGGGAGTTCCCTGTGGGATTTGTGCATAGAGGGAAGAATCTGTATTTCCCTCTCCTTTCTTCTTCTCAGTACAGCCCCTTGCTCCAGCAGAGCTCTTTTGCAAGGAGCCACCACTGCACACAGCCTGCAGACGTGGGGTAGTGTGAGGGGTTTACATTAGAGGGAGGCAGTGGTTTTTCACGCCGACCCTGAGTTCTCAAGGGCTTTGTTTCGCAGTTCCGCCCCATGCCTGTCCTTTGTGCAGTCTGAGAACATAGGAAAAGGGCAGGCTGGCATCTTCAGAGGTGAACGGGGCTGGGGACGGGGAGGTGGGGGTGGCTTTCAAAGGCAAATGCTGAGAATAAATCACATTCTAGGTTTTGAAGCCCTGAGAAAATTCTGCTGCATAGAGAAGGGAGGGTATAGAAAATGAATCTGCCTGATCAGTTAACTGTGTTTCTAGCATGCTATGACTGTTGGTGGTTATATTTGGGGGAAAAATTCTGATCTCTTGACATATCAGCACCGACACAAGATTGTTAACAGGCTCAGCCTCATCTGAGGTTTTTGAAGATAGCTTTCAATTGGGTTTGGTCCTCTATGAGGGTAGGTGTAGTTACTTTCATGCTTGCTAGGCAGTGACCTGTGGCTCCAGCCTGATTTTAAGGTGGCGATTTTATGTGGGTGGCCTCTTTGCTAGGGGCTGCTCTTTTTTCTTCTTAGAGCAGGCTTTCCTGTTATGCTCAGGGCTGAATTATCCAGAATCGTCCCCTACACTACTACTACCAAAGTTCTGCAACACACCTTCCAGCCACACTTCAGAATACCCTGAGCCTCAGCCCACAATGAGCCCTCTTCCCGTTTCTCTATTTTAGCTCACCACGGGCAGCAGGTAAGGCGTCTGTTGCTACCTACCTACACACAGCCCGATCTAGGAGAGATGAGTTGTAGGCACAATTCCATTCTCGGAGTAAGCTGAGTTCCAGGACCCGGTGGTCTGTGAGTCTGACCAGTTAATGGTTATGATTATGAGAGGTACAGATGAAACTGACTACGAGGCCAAGGATAACTGATTAATGTAATAAAAATGCGCAACATATATTCTCTAGGCGCTACTGGGAATTTCGGATGAAGAAAAAAAATCAACAAGCAAATGCATTTTCATATCGGAGATGTGATAGTTTATAGGTGAATTCAGGATGATCTTCCCTTCCTTGTGATTTGTGAAGCGGTCCAGGAGCTAAAACTATTCTGTTTCCACAAAGACAAAGACCCATGGAAACTCCGCATTGCGGATATTCTGAGTTCATGAGTTTGAACGGAAGCAGACAACTTATGACTCTAGCAGGCTGAAAAAGTGGCAGTTTTCTCATCTGGAAAATGAAAAGCTTGGACTGAATAATCTTCCTTCCAGCTCTAACATTCTGTGTTTCTTTGATTGTACATCAAAATAGTGTTTTCTTAATCAGCTCTCTACTGCTTCCTTTCCGAGATCATTTTTCTTCCCGTTGCAGAAGCAGGTCTGAGTTTCCAATCAGTTGTTGCATATAGCTGTCTAATCTTTGCCGCTAATCGGCAGGCAGAACACACCCTGGTTTTCAGATCTGGACCCAGCTTATTTCCAAGACAGTTAGGACAAACTGTTTTGAGAATTGCTTGTTGAGGAAATTTGAGTATTAAAATGAGTGATTAAGTATTGGTGTTAATGTGATTCATTCATTATCAAAAGCAGGTTGCATAACATATACATTAAGAACTTTGCTTGGAAAACAGATTCAATGTACATAACTAAATGGAAATGTACAAATGGATCTATTTTGAACAATCCTTGGTCCATTAGACCTTAGTATGAAATAACTGGATTTCTTTTTAAAGAGAAGATTTAGGTAAGGGGAGAGGTGGGAGGGAGAGAATGCAAGATGGCCCTAGAATTCTAAATTGGATAAAAAGAGATTCATGCTGTGTGAGTGAGTGTGTGTGTGTGTGTGTGTGTGTGTGTAGCTAGGTTGGAGGGTAGGCTGCAAAAAGATAAGCTTTGGGTTGAATTCTTTCATTCCTGTGGAATTAATCAGCATTGTGCATAACCCTGTCAATGGCCTCTTTACATTAAATTCTTTTTGTCCCCCTATTGGAGGGACAATAGTTTATTTTAATTTTACTTATTTTAATAAAAAGTAACACACGCACGGGTATGAAATTTGAAAGTTACAAGAGGGCATTCAAGAGAAAGTACATTTATGTCCTTTTCCCCTAGCTCCTCAAATCTTCTTGGAAGCCATCACTGTAACCAGTTTCTTGTTATAGGTGTTTACAAATATATTTGCACATAATAACATAATTTGCATACTTTTTAGCTCCCTGCTTCTCTCCCTCAATGATTTTTCCATTTCAGTCTATATAGAACTGCCCCATTATTTTTACTGGCTATATAATATTTGATAGTATAAATGTACTATAATTTATTCGAACAGTCTTCTATGGGTTAACATTGCAGTTGTCTCCAATCATCGAACCATTATGAACAATGCTGTCATGTAGAACGTGTTCTTGTATATAGACTGCTTTGCCAGGATTCCTAACTCCCATGAGCACCTTTCACAGAGTACAATGCCAGTGGTGGTCCTTGTGCGATACATGGTCCTTTAGGGCATGTCACACATAAGTTATTATGCTTATACGATAAATACCCAGGAATGACACATATTTAGTGTTTTTCACTTAAATGAGAGAATTTTAACAGCTGACCACCAGGCCTACTTTCATTGTGGTCATCATTCTCAGAGTGCTCTCTGGTTGCTCATCATTTCTTGGAAAGGGTGGTGCCCAGAAGTAATCATAATATTCTGGATTTATTCTGACCTCATCTAATCAGTGAAGAATATAACTTTTATTTCTCTTATTCTGGGTACTGCACTTTTATTAATGTAGTTTAAGATCGTATTAGTTTCTTGGCAGCTCCATCCCGGTGTTGGCTCATTTTGAGATTACTGTCAATTCAAATCCCCAGATTTTTTTCTCAAACAAATGGCCATTAAACCATATTCCACTTACCTTGTATTTGTAAGTGGAATTTTTATAACCTAAAAGCAAACTTTTGATTTATCCTATGTTAAAATTTATTTTGTTGTGTCAGCCCTAGAGTCTTTTCCAGGCCGTTGAGCTATCTCTACATCTTCATCTTGCCATCAATATTTCTTCTTTTTGTACCTGTTTTCTATTCCTCACTCATAGTGAGATTAAATGCTATGGCTATAAGTGTTGACATCGAAAGAAAGTTTATAAAGTCATCATTGTTATAGCTTGTCAAAAGTGGCAATCGTTGCAGATCTGTAGAAAAGGATGAGCTCAGTGTATAGAACTCGGAGGTCAGGGGTAGAAAGGAGAGAGAGAGAGGGAGAGAGAGAGAGGGCATATTTCCAACAACTAATAGGAAAAATTTGTCTAAGATCTCAGATCTAGGTACAATTATGCTTCTCCTGACCGATTAATCTGTGTATAGCTTGTGGGCATAGTTAATTGTGCAACACATCTTGTTTAACCATTTAATTTGGCTGCTAGGAAGTTCAAAGGCAAATTTGTAGTGCAGTTCTAGTATACAGGACATGGTTTATATTTTCTGTTCCTGCATATCTTACTTTTGACCTCTTTTTATATTCCTACTTCTCTTTGCCCTTATCTCCTAGATCATTTAAATATGTTGTTTTGTGTAAAAATTTTGAATTGCCTTAAATTCTTCTTTGGAAAGAGATATTGTATAAACCAACAGGTAGGTAAATAAAATCTTGGTGTGATAAATTTTTTAAAAAGATTAAACATAGTCACACCTTGGATTTGATAATAACAACCATAGGAAAAAAGAACTGGGGTGGAATAAAAATTATAAGCTTGTAAATAACAGTTTTGGAATCATTCAAGACAAATCCTCAATGATTGGGAATTAAAAACAAAATTCCTGAAAAGTCTCATGTAATTTACCATGTAAAATAAAATACGATCACATAATGAAGGTCCCAAACTCCAATGCCTTCAAGATCCAAATAGGTAAAGTAAATAAAGAAACAAAATATCATAATAAGGAATAGTAGAGACAGTGACAACTTGAGAAAGACTTTCACAGTTAAATGCATCAAAATACACTATTAAACAGAACATTTGCAGACCCATCAGCGACTAGTTTAAAACCTCTGAGTCATTTTTCCCCCAATTTTATAAATGTGACCCAAATAAAACACTTTGTAAAATCCTCTTTTTCAGGTTATTGGTTGCCTAGTTATAAATTAAAGTCTTCTTGGGCAACAGGCCTGCACCTCTCTGTCTTGTTTGGTCATGTGGAGTGTCTTCTGGTGCTACTAGACCACAATGCTACAATCAACTGTAGACCCAATGGGAAAACGCCTCTTCACGTGGCTTGTGAAATGGCCAACCTGGATTGCGTAAAGATCCTCTGTGACCGCGGAGCAAAGCTCAATTGCTACTCCTTAAGTGGACACACAGCTTTGCACTTCTGTACAACTCCAAGCTCCATTCTCTGTGCCAAGCAATTGGTTTGGAGAGGTAAGCTTTCTGAGTGGCCAACACTGTTGTCTGCATGCACACTCATGGTTTCGAGACTTGGTGACCCCCACCTACCTCAGGCAATGTAACAGGCATCCCACACATTAAACCTAGTTCAGAGGGCCTTAGAAATACATATGAGTGTGTGTGTGTGGTGTATGAATATAAATATATTTAGCTCTGTTAGTCCAGGTCATTCAGTAATGATCACATTGGAATCATCATTATTTTTTAGTTGTAGGAAGCTCATTAATTTATTCACTTAACAAATATTTATCTTGCTTCTATTATGCATTAGGTAATGTGTTAAGTAAGTGAAAAAGAGAAAATAGTTCTTGTTCTCAAAGAGCTTATATTCTAGTAGGAGAGATAAATATTAACAAAATAAATTCATAAATATATAATTATAAATTGGAAAAAGTGCTATAAAGGAGAAAATGGGAGTTATAAAAGAGAATGTGAGAAGTGAACTATTATAAAATGACTAAAGACTTGTGTAAGGAAATGATGCACAAGCTGAAACTTTAAAAATGAGAAGGAGCTAGCCATTAAATAAAGGAACCAAGAGGAAGAGGAGTCTAAGTAGAGAGAGGGAATAGCTTGAGCAAAGTTGCTAGGAGAGCAAAAAAACTGGAATATTAAACGAATGGAAGAGGACTCGTATGACTGAAGTATCATGGGTGTGAGGCGGGGTACAAGAACAGGAGGGGAGAGGGGAGTATCACAAGATGACACTGGGTGTGTTAGATGCTAGAAGGCCCTCTGGGGACCAAAATATAGGGTTTGGAAATGGAGCTATTGAAAAGTTGAAGTAAGACAATGATATGGTTTAATTTTCACTTAAAGTCATCATTCTGGAGTTGTGCAGAGAATGGGTCGGAGCAGGGCAAGGAAGGAACCAGGGAGAGCAACTGAAAGGCTGTTATAAGACTCAAGGTGACAGAAGACGGTGGCTTGCACTAAGGGGCCAGATTGGGTAAGAAGATGAGAAGATGGATTTGCAATATATTTGGGAAGCAAAATTGATGGGATTTGGAGATGGACTGGATGTGGGCGGAGTGTGGAGGAAAAGGAAGTTCCAACTGTCATTGCCAGGTTTCTGGTTTTAGAAACCAGGCAAATATGATGGCATTTTTTTGAGATGGAAAAATTTGAGGAAGAAACAGCTATGTGGGGATGATAATTTAATCTGTTTTTTAAAAGTCAGTTTGCAGGGGTATAATTTTCATTCAGTAAAATTTACTATGTTTGAGAAACTATATTTTTGCAAAACCATCACCACAATCATTTAAAAAAGTTCCCTGATGCCCTTCGTAGTTAATCCTCTCCCCTCCTCTACTCCTGGCAACTAATGATCTGTTTTCTGCTCCTATAGTTTTGTCCCTTTCAGAATGCCATATACATTAAATTACACAATATGTAGCCTTTTGAGTCTGGTTCCTCCCACTTAGCATACATAATGCATTTGAAATTCATCCATATGGTTGCATGGACCAATAAATCAGGCATTTTTATTGCTGAGTAGTATTCCATCGTATACATGAAACACAGTTTACTCATTCCCCAGTAGAGGGACATTTGGATTGTTCCTAGTTTTTGTCAATTTTGCAAAAAAAAGCTGATATAAACATTTGATATGAGTTCTCATGTGAACATGTGAATACCTGTTCGGTATTTACCGAACAATAAACGGCGTGATGATGGGGTGTACGGTAAATTTATAAGAAACTGTCATGTTGTTTTCCAAAGTGATTTTACCATCTTGTATTTCCACCAGCAACGTATAGAATTCTAGTTCCTCCCCATCCTTGCCAGAACTTGATGACGTGAGATTTTTTTTAAAAAAATTTATTCTAGCCATTCTAATATGTTTGTAATGACATTTCATTGTGGTTTTAATTTGAATTTCCCTAATGACGTTGAATATGTTTTCATGTATTTATTGCCAGCTGTATATTCACTTTGGCGAAATGTCTGTATGTATCTTTCACTCCTTTTTTTAAAATGAGTTGTTGATTTTCTTATTATTGATTTGAGAGAATTCTTTATATACTCTGGATACTAATCCTTTATCAGATATGTATTTTTCACATATTTTTATTCATTTGTTGGGTTTTCTTTTCATTTTCCTAGCAGCATCTTTCAAGGAGCAGAAGTATTTAATTTTGATAAATCAAATTTATCATTTTTTTCCCTCTTATGTCTTGTGCTTTTTGTATCCTATCTAAGAAATCTCTGACTATTTCAGGTAACAAAAATTTTCCTGTTTCTTTCTAGAAGTTTTATAATTTCATGTTTTACTTTTAGACCTAGGATTCACTTTAATTTTTGTATATGGTATGAGGTATGGGTGGAGGCTCATTTTTTTTTTTATATGGATACTCAGTTTTTTCAACACCATTTGTTGAAAAGACTATTTTTTCACCATTGAGTTACCTTGGTATTTTCGCCAAAAATCCATTGGCATATATGTATGGCTTTATTTCTGGACTCTAGTCTATTTTATTGAGATATATATATATATATATATATATATATTTGCTAATGCTCCATGACTTGATGAATGTAACTTTGTATTAAGTCTTGAAATCAGGTAGAGGGAGTCCTCCTAGATCAGTTTCAAATATTAGAAGTTTCACATATTTTCGAGACTCCAGAGTGAATGAATCAAGGATGCACTTGATGTAAAAGTATGAATTTCAGAAGAAAACTCTGGACTACAGCTATATTTTCTAAATTATTGACCTATAGATTGTATTTGAAGCCAAGGAAACTGAGGAAATCACCTGGATATCACCTGGATAAAGAGTATATATAGACAAAAGTGAACCTAGGACCAAGCCCCAATGAATTCTAACATTTAGATGTTAGAAAATTGGGAAGGAGCCAATAAAAGAGTATACGATACGTGAAAGAGGATCCGATATGTGAAATCGGACAAACCTAACAGCATTTTGACAACACAGGGACTAAGAAAGAGGTCGGTTCCAGAAGCAGGGAGTGGTCAGGTATGTTGAAAGCTACAGAGGTTTAATTAGATATTCATTAGATTAGGGGACAGAGTTATCACTGATAAAAACAGTTTTGGTGAAATGATATAGAAGCCAAATCATAATGGTATAAGGTATGAATGGGTGATTAGAAACTTGAGATAGCATATAGAGATAACTGTTAAAAAAAATTAGATTGCAAAAGTGAGGGTAAGAATAACATGATTGCTGGGAGGGGCATGGGGCAGGGGAGATTATAGGAGAGTATATCTGTGGTCTATAGATAAAAGAAAATGCTTGCAGACCAAAGGAATGACACATAAAAGAAAAAAGTTGAAGATGCATGAGGCAGGATAACTGAAAGGTTCTAATTTTGGGAAGTTTAGATAAGATGAAATACAGAGACAGGGGATACATCCTCATCTTTAACAGGAAGCCCAAGGTAAAAGATGATCTTAAATGCCAGTGCATTTATAGATTTCATGGTGCTAAGATAAGGAATTCCATATCTGCTGTCTTCCCTCGCCACCCCCTTCCCAGTGCTCCATGTATGAGACAAAGTCAACAGCCAAAAAAGAGAAAAGAGCAGAAAGCATGGAAATTTTGTTAAGAGTAGGGAAGAAATAAAATGGTCATAGATAAAAAAAATGGGAGAAAAAACTTACTAGAGTAATGTGATAATACTACTGAACTCGTAAAAGATGGCATGGTCTTCTTAACCTGTGGGAATTAAGGGTGAAAAACACCCCCAGCTTATTCTCCTTCTTGCCTGCCCTAGGAGGAAGGGCCTAGCACCAAGACATAGGGCCGGCGTAGGCGTCAGTTGGAGTTCATCCACCTTTCTATGTGTGGCCATCACTACCCTTCCCATTTACTCATTTATTTTCTAGATTTAGTTTTCATTTTTATTAATTTTTTTATTTTAATTAATTTAAACTTTTAAACCTTTTATCCTAAAATTTTTAGAACATTTATAAATTATATATTTGTTGAAAATCATTAACTTTTATGGTTTCAAATTTATCCTTACTTTTCTTGAGAATGAGAACATTTCAGATCTACTCTCAGGACATTGCAAGTCTGCAACACAGTATTATTAGCCACAGTCATCCTGCTGTATGTTAGATCTCCAGAAGTTATTCATCCTGCTTCACTGAAACTTTGTTCACTTTTTATATGGCTGCCTTTTCACGTGACTTCATCAACCATGAACCGGTAGAGCTGCCAACCTTTTCATTCCTCAGAGGCATCACCTTTCTCAGTGGGCACAGTTATTTCCATCTCTTTTGTGTCTGTCAACAGAGAGAGACTACCAAGAGATGGGAAGGAATGAGGAGTTTGGAGATAGCTTGAGCAGCGCTCCCTATGGACTGACACTAAGGAACTAGGGTCACAACAATCAAAGAGAAAGAGTGGGAAGTCCACTAAAGATCTACTTACTCTTTAGAGCCATAGCATTAAAGGTTAACTTTACGAAGAAAAGAAAGATAAATTAGAGAAGGCAAAAATGTTCAACTTTGTGTAAAAAATATCATAAAATTAAAAGGCGGTCATAAAACTGGAATAAAAATTTGAGACTGTATGACAAAGGGCTAATCTTTAATATATAAAGAAATTTTAAAGTTAAAGTAAGGGAAGTTAACAACTAAGTGAAAAAAGAAAAAAAGAGGAAAAAGAAGGAAAAAAGAAAAAAAGGAAAAAAGAGGAAAAAGATATAAAAAGAAAAAGAACAAAAAAAGAATAACCATATAAACAACAAATAAAGATAAGACATAGTGAGTGTCTTCATTGGTAATCAGTCACATCAATTAAAATAACAATTAGACACTTTTTTATTACAGTAAAGGAGAAAAGGAAAGATGATAATACAAACACACAGGGAAGTGCTCTCACATACTCAGAATGTAAATGGGTATAAACTGGGGGACAAATTGACAACACATATCAAAAGCTTAAAAGCTTTTTTTAACTCAGAAATGCCACTTCTAGGATCAGAGATTAATTTTAGGTAGGAGGACCTTTTAACGCAGGGCTCTCATTTATTTAGGGCCTCAGATTCAGACATTTGAAGTTAAGAGTTTATAATAGAGTCAAAGGGATAACCAAGAAGAAAGGAAAAAGAAGATATTCATCATGTAACTTAGAATTGTGCTTGATCACATGATCTATAGTTCTCTAGACATCAATTTCTCCTAATTCTCTAAGAGTTTTCATAATAATGTAGTTATAGTATATTTTATTTTATGTTTTTGTCTTAGAAACTTTGATTAGTTAAGGAAAACATTCAAAATATACCACAATTTAAAAAATATATGTTGGCACTTTTTATTTTTAAATATATTTAGAGTTTTAAAAAAATTGCCTAATTTCTTTTTGCCCTCAGAGAATCATTTATGTTACTGAAAAACTGAAAAATACTCACATATCTAATAGGAAATTTCATTGTTGCTACTGCCCATAGCATGCAAACATTAAAAATGATGTTGTAAAAGAATGTTCATTGACATGGAAAGGTATTTAAAAACAGCTTATAGGACAGTATGACTTGTGTAGACTTATATTTCTAAAAATTATATATGACTACACATATCATAAAATAATATCTAAATTATCAGAGTCAAACTTTATACCATAACTAATGTTTAACTGTATTTAAGCAATTTCAAAAAGGCAAATCTATTACTTCAGAGCCTTACTCCTGGGATAATATTTTTTTAAGCTTGGTAGCTGGCAAATACATCAATAAGAAAACAAAACTGTGGATCAAATAATTGGGGAAAATTTCACCCAACTTAAGGAAGGAGAAACAGAAGAAGGTAAGTGCCTGCAGGTAAGTCTATCAGTCTGGAAGCTCTAGAAGACTGTGAGCATCTTGCATTCTTTCCTTTGCATTTTTATATTTCAGCCTCTTGGACAGCCCTTGGCACATAGAAAGTGCTCAATAAATGGTTGCTGAGATTACTGACAGATCTGGGAATGGCTCCAGGAGCCCTGAGTGCATGGATGGGACCCACTGCCATCTAATAAATGCAAACTGTTAGGTTAATGGTTAATAAAATGCTGCTCTTGGTCAGTTTCACCCTCTCAGTCTCTAGGGGTATAGCTGAGGGCTGAATTTTCTCTCTCTTGGATTATGTCATAGGCACTTTGGGGGAGAAGTCCCATACATCACTTTGAGGCTGGACAGAGGGAATTGAGACAGCACACAGACAAGGAAAATAAGTAAGGCTAACATTAAACTCAGGACCAGAGAAGTCCATTAGAGGAAGAACCAATGCCATGGCAACTGAAAACCGATGTAATTTCATTTGCTATTTAATGGGCTCTTTGTAGAAAAGTGCTCTTTGTGGAAAAGGCTAATTGAGGCCAAAAAATTGCATGCAATTTTCTCTTAAAGGATATTCCCCTCCTTTTTCAGTGTTGCAGAGCCTGCTTTGTCCCCATGCTGGATTTTGTCTACTATTTTTCTGTTTGCCTTTCTACTTAACGCCCCATCTTCTGGCCTTTGTTCCCTTTGGTATTAGTATAATAGTGTTCATCAGTTGAGAGGGCTTATTTACCTCTGCAAAACCGCTCCTATCCTTGAATCCTGCATTTCCCTACGAATAAAGAGAGTCAGAGCAGGTTTGGCTGGCTGCTAAGCAGCATATTATTTCTACCTATTCCCTTTCGTAAGAGGAAAATGAAAGCTGCTTGTTTCCCTCTGCATGAAGCAAATACAGACAGTAGGAGGAAAATTTGTTACTGCAGAAAAGCCATAAAAATTCAAATGTTTCCTAGCAGAATGTGGCATGGGGGCAATGTATAGGAGACCATGCCTTTTAAAAGACTGTCCCCTGCTACTTGGTGTGACAGTGACACAAGTCACCCACATGTTAGGAAATTCCCTGTTCCATGAGGTGGAACGTGGTAAGGCGAGATGTCATTGGCCTTCATTTTAATCAAGAAATAGATACGCCTGCTGGACAAACACCTCTCTCACCACCCCATTGCCTTCCTTTTATTCATCTCTTATGTTGTGTGTTGCAGTTGTAATAGCCCAAACCTGACCATCTTCATTGTTTGCAAAACCACCCTGAGGATTTTTGCTACATCTGCTGTGTTGTTGGTACCACATGTACAATATGAATTTAAATTTTGATCAACTCAACATTACTTACTGCATTTAATTTTAAAGGAAGCTTGCTATTACTCTAAAAAATTGAAAGCCAAAATCTCTTGCCATCTATAGAAGGTACCAGCAACAATAAATAATAGGCAATGAAATTCTTGACCTGCATCTGCTCCGAGATGAAGCCTCTCAGATGGCAGAGAATGACTCTAAAAAGCCTCATCTTCCGGCCACTACTTTTTCCAGAAATTTTGTTTGTCTCTAATCATTCTTCTCTGAATAAGTGAGCTTGAAGTTAGTTTGCAGACCCTAGCTTACACCCAGACAGCAGGTATTCCAGCCCTGTAAAGAATGTCCCATGTAAAATCACTCCACATTTTGGAAAACACAACCGTAAGCATGTGCTTTATAAAGTTGATGGTCTGTTTAGTGGTGAAATTTTAGAAGCATCCCCTTTAGAACCAGGAGTAAAACAACTTTTCTGCTCTTATGATGATCTCTTCAGTCCTGTCCTAGAATGACCTGTCCTCGCTGGCACAAAGAGAATAGAAAAATAAATAATGTATTAAGTATAATAGTGTAATGTATATAAATAATGAATATTGGAGAGAAGAAAGCAAAACTGCCATTATTTAACACAATGTGTCTGTCTACAAGGAAAACCCAAGAAAATCTACCATCAAATGGTTAGCATTACTGCTTGAATTCAGCCGAGGCACTGCATTTAAGATCAATATACAAAAATCGATTGCATTTCTATATACCAGAAACAAGCCGCTTGAAATTATAATTTGAGAAATGATATATTTATAATCTCACAAGAAGTTTAAGGGACCCAGAAAATATATTTAACAAGAGGTGGAAGAAATATGAAAATTGTTTAAAAGACATTAAGACGATACCATATTCAAGGTTTATTATGAAAAATATAGTGTTCGATTATTCTTTCCTCAGAGGTAACCATTTTTACTTTTTTTAGCTGATAAGTTTGATGTTTAGTTCCATATTGCTAAATAAATGCCATTTATTCATTCATAAAAATGGAAAAGAAGAAGTAGCAATTTAAACGGTTTTATGATAATCTATTGATTTATTGACATGGAAGATGAGGATCTGGCTCATTTTTCTCCATCTGCAGCCACCACCTACCTCCTTTCCATTCCCTACCCTTACAATATGGTTATATTATAACTGTGAGGCTTGTAGTAAACTAGGATATTTTTTCCCTTTTTTGTGCAATGTTTTGTTTTCTCGGGGGTAAATTGTCTTGACTTTATCCTTTTGCTTCATTTTCTATGTACTCACTGTTATTTTAGTCCCAAATATTTTGCCAAGAGTTTTAATCTTTTCTGAAATATTTAAACTCAACAAGTGTGTTATCAATTTTATTATCTTGAAGAAATTCCTTTCGGAGCCTTCAGACCTGCTCCAATTAGACCCCGGGTGATGTGTGTCTGGTGTCTCACTGTCATCCTGGATCCCCACTCCCCACCATCCTGGAAATCCCCTTTTCCTCTTCCCGGTGTTGGATTTCCTGTTTCTTGGATCCCAATTCTTCCTAAATCTTGGTTTGTTGCCCATTCGGGTTGAATACTGAGAAGGCGCATGAGACCACACATGCCCTCAAAGACATTAATTCTGCCCTGACTTGGCACAGAATTCTAGAATCACAAATATTTTCTTTTAGCATGATGAAGACATTGCCCCATTACCTTCTAGTTTCCAGTCTGCATCTGGAAAATTGAAAGCCATTTTATTTCCTCATTCTTTATATGTGACTTATTATTATCTTCCTCTCTGGGAAATTAAACTTTTTTTAAAAAAAATTTGACTTTGGTGTCCTGAAATTTCACAATGATCTATCTGCCTTGGTGGGTTTATCTTCACCCATTGTACTGAGCCTTTTCAACCCCAAAATGCTTGTCTATAAGTTCTGAGAAATGTTCTTGAATCATTTCCTGCATCAATTCTTTTCTTCTGGTTTCTATATGCTCTCTTTCATGAATTGCTATTATTTGGATATTGAACCTCGTGGACTGTTTTTCTAATTGTTGTATATTGTCTCTCCTATTTTACATTTCTCTATCTTTATGCTCTACTTTCTGGGAGATTTATTCCAGATTGCTTTTTCTCTGTTCTTATTGTTTCTATCTACTATATAATAGGCTTTCCTTAGATGTGTCATAATCCTTGGCTATCTGCCCTGTATTTAACATTGAGTGACTAAAAGCTGATTTAGAATCTAAGTGTCCAGGTAGAGTTTGTTGACTGTTAGCTTCACTGTAGGGAATCTGGCTGGACCTTTCATCTGAGGAATCTCTGACATAGTATTTTTAGATTTTTTTCTTTTTAGATTAGTCAGATTCTCCAAAGAAAAATCTAACTGGCTTATTCCTGGAGGGCCAAGGCCTAATTGCCAGTATTTCAGGTGTGGAGTGAGGAACAAAGGCTGGGAATGCAAATATAGCACGTCTGCTGTCTATAATGCTCTGCCCTCTCCTCTTGGCTGAGCTAACTTCTACTCCTCTACTCCTTAGTTCAGACTTTAATTCTGAAGATCGTTCTTCCTTAATTCTCCTAAACTCAGTTGGTTCTCTGTGCTATATTCTCATAGCACATTTTGTTTTTCCTTTGTGGCACTTATATTTTATCTTTTTAACTCTTTCATTAGTATCTGCCTCCCTCACTAAATCATAAGTTGCATGAGAGCAGAGACTGTTTTGCTCAGCATAGCACAGGGCGCAGTACATATTGGGTGCTGATTGTTAAAAATTTATCAACTGTTCAATTGAGAACAGGTCCTCGCACTAGGGAGGGGAGTGTGGTTGAACCACAGCAATTTCATTACCACTAGTGGCAAAATTATGCTCGGTGGTGCCACTGCTTCCCACATGAAGAGACTATGTCAGGAAGGAGAGAGAAATCAGAAGTGTTAAATACTGCTGAGCGATCCAGGAGGTTGAGAGTTAAAACATTGCCATTGGATTTAGTAACATGGTAGGAATCAGAGATTGTAGCAACCAGTGGAATGATAGATTCCGACATCAGAATGGAGGGGATTGACAACGAAAAAGGTGGCTGTCTGTGAGTGTGAACAAGTCTTTTAAGGAGTATTTGTGAAGATGAAGGTAGATGAAGAGGAAATGGGGTTGAACTTTTTTTTCTTTTAGATGACAGAAATCTGAGCATTTAAAAAAACCGATGGAAAAGTCCGCCAATGCAGCAGAGATTGAAGACAGAGGAGAGAGTTGGGATAATTTATGGTGTGAGGGTTCTAAGAAGTTTGGGAAATGAGAGCCAAAGCAGGTAGAAGGATTGGCCCCCGAGAAGAGAACCCCTGTACCATCTCGGCCAGAGGCAAAAGAGGGAAGGGATGGGAGCTGTGTGTGGGAGTAAGGCTTTCAGGAAGTTTCTATTAGAAGGGTATTTATCTTCTATGTGAAGTAAGAAGTGAGGAGTTCTGAGAGTGAAAAGAGAAATATAAAAGATTTGAGGAAAGAAAGAGGTTTGAAATAATCCATGATAGAGAGTGGGAAAATAAGTTAAACAGAGAAACACTAAATTGCTGGCGGGCCCAGGTGAGTTTTCATGTTTGACTTTCTGATAGTGTCGGTTTGTACAGGTGCTGTGGGTGGTTTTTGCCACACAGCACGCAGTTGCTTGGGTGCAGGCACGGAGACAGGAGATAATTGGGCTCACTCAGGGTTAGGGTCGCTCATAGCGTGAGGTGGGTGCTATAAAGAGAGGGAGGGAATTTAAGGTTTTGGCAAAAGAGTTATTGAAATGATAAAATAGGGAACTAAGCTGGATATTGAAGGAGAAAAATAAGGAAAATCTAACGGACAAAGAACGCGGTGCGGTGTTCTAATGAAGCCCAAGAATAATTGTAGTGGACACTGAACAAGCAAGATACAAAAACAGAAGGTTATGGTCACAGAATTAATGATTTCTGTAGACTGATCCATTTCAGGTAATGACGCAGTCCGCTTGTGACTGTGGGTTGGAGTCACCACGTCAGAGGGTAAGAGAAAGTCACTGAAGAGAATGAGATGCAGAAACGGACAGACCAAGGAACTGTGGGGGGGGGCGGGGGGGGTCATGTGTGTGGTTGTTAAAGACCCCCAGACGGATGGCAGATTTGTTTGGAGAGGAACAATGTGAGTCACGTGCCAAAATCTTCCGAAACAGATGGGGAAATAAATGTATTCAGGAAGGAGGTTAGGTGGTATAGCTGAAAAAGCAGAGCCCTAAAGAAGCAGGGATGTTCTTTTTATTTATTTTTCTAAGAGAATTAGAGGGTAATTGGAAGCAGCAATGGGGAGTCAGATATATGATAAAGGACACCCAGCTATATACTGCAGGCCAGAGTTAAGCATCCTACATCCGTTGTTTGAGCTCAGAACAGAGCAAAGCTAGTTTGGTTGCCATGGTGACCAACGCCATGTCTCCGGGCTCATTAATCCTGTGTTCCAAACTAAGCACTTAGCAATAGCTTCTGAATAAATGCAACAAAGCTCTGCATACTGAAAAGGGCACATTCATGTTAAGCAGGGGAAAAAGGTTTTCAATTTCATTCATTAAACTTGAGTAAATAATTTAATATCTTTGTGCATCCATCCTCCTAGCTAATGAATAAGGATAAATGCTTAATGGAAAATCTTGCTTAATAAAGTTAACAGCATCAGCTCTACATATAAAAGAAATTGATATTGCCAGTATATATGCATATGAAGGGGAAAATGGAAAAGAAAGTAACATATATTAAAGGTCTACAATACGGATATATCAGGTACTTTAAAATAAAATGTTTCATTTAATCCTTGCAAAACCATGTGAGGTATACACTATTCTCTCACTTTATAGATGAAAAATTAGAAATTCAGAGAAGTTAAATAAGGCCCCAGTTTACACAGCTCGTGAGATGCAAGCAGGTCCAATTCTATTTGGTTTGAGTCTGCGATGGGTCCACTATGTCTTACAGAAAATTGCATACTGCTTACCCTTCTCGGACATTTGGTCAATTAAAAAATTATGAGAAAAGTTTGTGCTAAGATGATGATGTGTAAAAGAGAAGCCTAAATGCTGTGTCAGAATTTCATTAGCTTGAAAAAAAATTTACTCCATAAGATGTTTTAAAAAATTTTTTAAAATATGAGAAGGCAGCTGAGTATATTAGAAGTGCATTTCATCAAAAGACATGAAAAACTGTCCATGCTTCTTCCAAAATGAACCCCACCAAGGCAATTATTTATTCCCACTTTGTCATTTCCTAACATGAAAAAGGTTTGGAGTTGCAAAGCAGCCCCCCAACACAGAATTTGATTCTTTCCTTCTAAGTACAATGCCTTTATTTGAGTTTTCTGGATTCGTTCCCACAAAGTTGTAGATAAGTGATTGAAAAAGATATATTAAAAATCCATTAATTCATTTTCCTTAAAATTAAACTCTTTAATTAAAAGCAACACTTCGATCAGTTTCTAATTTCTGCCTCCAGCAATGTGATATAGCAAGGTTTAGAACAATAGAAATAACTAGATGTAAGTTAAACATCCCTGTCACTAAACTAAGCTATTAGCAACTTTTTCTTTCTCCAAACACTAATTGTTTTGGTCTCACCTATAAGACCATCCCAGATCTATTTTATCAAATTTGGGCTGTTTACTGCTGCCCAAACTATTCGCAAGTGCCATTTTAGAGGGACTAATCACAGCCTTCTTTTCCCTGTGTTAACATTATAGGTTTCCTCCTCCAGCTGGCTCTCTTGACTTTAAGTTCTACTCTCAAAAACCATATGTGACTTGTACTCTGAGTTTTCAGTCTGGGTGTGTTATCTTTGTTTTATAACTAGAAGCATCTGAAACCAGAAATTGAGGGATGAAATTTCCTTGGGCCTTTTTTTTTCTATCAGCACTTCTCGAATTTGTTTCTTACTTAGGGGAGCCTGGATATTATTATCCCCTGAACACTTTAAACATCATTTAGCAAAAGGTATCAGGTTTATAAACAGAAATGCAAGTGTTTTCTTTGTAATCTCTGTAAGTAATAATTTATGGAAGATAATCTAAACAATTTTGGAAAGAGACTCGGGGCCCAGATTTGGAGGTAAGATGGTTAAATCAAACAAGAGTCTCAGGCTCCAATCTCAGTTTTCCATTAAGCTAACCAAGAAAACACACACATGAGGGAAAAGAAAAAAGTATTAGAATTGGAGGCTAAGAATCAAGTGTATGCCAGCTTCCTGAAGACACTTTTACTAATTGGAAAGCTAATGGGAACAGAATAACAGGAGACCCCTCTCTTTGCGGACAAATCATCTCCCTGGCAGTCAGGAGAGGTACTAGGCAATCCTCACCACGATCCACCAAGGGCTAACGTTGCTGGGGAGGCCCAGTTAGGGGGTCCATGGAGAGCAAATCCCTCCAGCCTCGGGAACACTCTTCCCGAGGGCCACACCAACCAAAAAACTGGGTAGTAAAGGTAGGAAGGACATTCTCTTCTTGAAAGCAAAGTGGAATTAACCTGAGTGGGAGCAGAAGGAAGAAACGGATAAGAGCCCTGAGGAAGGGCGGGCTTGGACTCAATAATAAGTAACGACAATCGGACAGGGCATTTCTATTGCATGCCTGGCACTTTATGCTTTCATTAATCCTCGCAACTATCCTATCAGGTCAGTATGGTTATTCTCCTTTGCAGATTAAAACCCTGAGTTTGAGACGAGTGACTGAATGGTGAAATCAGGTTTTGACCAGATGACCTCAATGCAGAGCTTATTTCGTCCACTAGGTGGTGCCGCTTTCCCTTTGCTAGTTGGAGTCCTGCGGTTGATGTCTTAGGACTTTGCCGTTCCCTTCTTCCGTGAATCTCATCTCCACTGTAGACTGGACATGTCAATCGACAAACACGTCACTCCCCCAGCTCCTTCTAGAACTGCCTTGCTCACAGCACCCCATGAAAGGGAAGCACAGATTGCTAAATTCTGTATCACTTGCTCCTTCCCTGCCACAGTCCAGAAGACCAGGAGCAGTATTCCACCGGGGGCTGGCCAGTGGCTCACGCTTGGCTTGATGTGAAAAGATGAACTCAAGAACAGTGCGTAGGAGTGTAGGTTCTGGAGTAAGACTGTGTGGGTTCAAATCTTGACTCCCCCATTCACTGCCTACATAAACGAGGGCAAGATTTAACTTCTTTGAATCTTACCCCTCATCTCCTAGATGGGGATATTTGGTAATAATCTAAATTAATTCTAGGGAACTCCAACAAGGGTTTATGGATCATGCATGACTCTTTCCTTCTATACCTGGACCTGTGTAGACATAGATCTTTGTATTGTCTAGAAACGCATTTCCCAAATTCCCTCATATTAAACACTGTTTCTAGAGCAGTTAACAGGCGTTTCAAGAAGAGAATTCCTTGGTCGAATAAATTTGGGAAAATCCATGCTTAATTAGATAGATTTCCTCACCAGAGAACTTCTCAGAACCTTTCATATGCTAATGTGAATTGTAAATATACAAAGGTATACAGAATATACACGTTTATTTGACCACAGAGCTTTTATTTTTAATGCATCTTGCAACAGTAATATGCCGCAGAGCAGACTTTCGGAAATGCTGGTTTAGAAGACTGAAATTAGGATTTATAGCTAGAAGAGAAACTCACATTTGGTGTAGCAAGAATTGCACTTAACCTGTGTATATCAGTCCAGTTTCCCTCCTGAGGGCAAATTCTATCACTTGTAGTAGGAAGAATAATGATCCTCCAAAGATGACTATGTCCTAATCCCTGGAATCTATGAACATGTTACTTTATATGGCAAAAAGCACTTTGCAGATATGATTAAATTAACAACATTGAGATAGGGAGATTATCTTGGATTATCCAGGTTGGCCTGTCTCTTTAAAAATAAGTGGACCTTTTCTGGCAGTAGCCAGAAGAAATGTGACTATAGAAGGAAGGTCAGAGAGATTTGATGTGCAAAGGACTCCACCTACTATTGCCAGCTTTGAAGATGGAGGAAGGAGGCCGTGAGCTAAGGAACATAGGCAGCCTCTGGAAGTCGGAAAAGGAGAGGAAATGGATTCTTCTAAAGGGCCTCCAGAAGGAATGTATTCCCATTGAGCCCTGATCTTAGCCCTCTGTATTAGTCAGGGTTTTTCAGAGAAACAGAACCAATAGGATGTGTGTGTGTGTGTGTGTGTGTGTGTGTGTACAAAGAGAGAGAGAAAGAGAAAGAAAAAGGTTTGTTTTAAGAAATTGGCTCATGCTATATGGAGGAACACATCCAAAATCTGCAAGGTAGCCCAGCAGGCTGGAGACGCAGGGAGAAGTTGCAGTCTGCTGCCAGAATCCTTCTTGCTTATGGGCTTGTGGGAGGTCAGCCTCTGTTCCATTGAGGCTTTCAGCTGATTGGGTGAGGCCCATCCACATTAGGGAAGGCAACCTGTTTCTAACTCAAAGTCCACTGATTGAAATGTGAATCGCATCCGAAAACACCTTTACAGAAATATCCAGAATAATGTTTGATCAAATATCTGGGCACCGTAGCCCAGCTAAGGTGACATATAAAA
The DNA here is from genome assembly GCA_963575035.1 of Avahi laniger. Lineage (NCBI taxonomy): Eukaryota > Metazoa > Chordata > Mammalia > Primates > Indriidae > Avahi > Avahi laniger. The sequence continues at coordinate 41,220 of CAUYSK010063579.1, read as the reverse complement.
TTAACCATCACATCCACTGAGACCTGTGCCAGATTTCTGACCTACAGAAGTGACCAGATAGCAAATTTGTGTTGTTTTAAGCCACCCAGTTTGTGGTGATTTGTCACCACAGCAATGGGAAGCTACACTCACCCTCTACCCACCGTAAGCTTTGCATCTGCTGCAGTGCCAGTCATTCCCTCTGAGCACGTGGTCATTCATCTCTCTGTTCCGGTCTATTCTCCTAGTTCGGTCATCATCCAGGGTAGATTTTGATGCCGGCATAGATCACCAGGCCAAACTCACCCTCATAGTTCCTTGACCCCCACAATTCTAACAACCAACATCTCGCTCTGGGTCAGCCGTCCATTCACATGATCACATCTGGCCCTTTCCATTGCTCCGGTATTTTCTCTTCCTTTCTCTTCATTCTCTCAGTTACACCATATCAGTTCTTCAATGTCCTAGTGAATTCAGTTCCTTGTACTTCTTTTTATAGAGGTCTCCCAGCTCCTCTTAGCAGCATTTCTTTCCCTCCTCAGTCTGGGCTTCCTGGTTGATAACTTGAATTACTGTTTCACCAACATTATATTATAACTTTGCCATTGTAGGGTTCTTCTGGGTTATCTCAGACCTGGGCTAATATGCCTCTTCCTATCTACTATTAAATTGTCTATAAAAGTACATAAAAACTTACCAAAAAAGCCTTTTAGTAATAGCTATCTAAACTAAATATATGAATAAACTATAAACCAAAGAATGAGTGAAATTTCTATTAATTACATTACCAAAGGGAATGGACTGAGATGTACATTTTTGATGAGATGCCACATGTTTTACCCTCTTAAAAAATGGAAAGACAGCCCCCAAGAGTTATTAGAGAAATAGATTGATTCACATGTTCAGCATCTGACTTCAGGGTATCCAAATTCTCCTTTCCTTTAACTTCTGGCTTAGCACAAACCCAATTTATCAGTCTATATTCACTGACAACACGACTCACAGAAGCCACATGTCAGGAATTAGAAATGATACTGTATTCTCAAATAACTAGTCACTACCTGTCTTACAGACCTCTCAGTAGTGAAGATGGTAAAGAGAAGTTCAACTTAGAGTCCATAAAAAATACTCCGGCCCAGTAGAGAGGGAACAATACCCTGACAACTCAGGGGAGGATAATTCTGAAACTGTCTTTCTGCAAGAAACAGGCGAAACATTTTGAAGACCTCTGCTTAATTCCAACCAAACTTTGAAGAGGACTTGGCCTCTATGAGACTTAAAGAGATAATGGGCCAAAATGCAAAGGGGGCTGGGGGAAATAATTTCCCTCTTCTATTTACGTCAGATGCTGTGCCAAACTTTTATGTAGCCATACCTTTAGTTCCACCAGCTTGGGACCTAGACAATATCACACCTGGGCACCCCTGTGTATAACAGCTGTGATACTGAATTAGCAGGAAGTCCTTCTCCAATGACCCACTTCCTGATGTGATCCCCGGCAGAAACTTAATCTCTATTCAAGCAATTGTTATTTCTGGAAGCCACTGGTTGTAGAAAGAACCCAGGTGTTTCCTCTGGACTAAAGGACTTCTCATTCATTGTCAAGGATGCAGAGAGGGGCTTCATCACCCTTGCTTTTCACGCTGCTGCTGCTGCTGCAGTGAGAAAGGGAGGCTCACTGTTGCTTGACTAATTCCCTTTCATGTAACTGGTTTCTGCTACCCGAATGCGCCACCTGTGACGCTTTCCTTCATGCCATGTCATCTCCCTGTCACTCCAGTTCTGCCTCTGTTCACCTCCACCCCTGGGGCAGGTCCAGGCCTCCTCTTGCTCTGAGTCCAGAACAAATGGAATTTTGTCCCTGGGCAGAGGAAGAAGTTCTTATTCACGTTCTTCAAATTTTTTAGCCTTTTTTAAAATAAATAAATAAATAGATAAATAAACCCTTCCTCAGGATTAACCTCTTTTTCAGTTGAATGATGATAGCGGCCTTCATTTCCTTCAGCAAAAACACCTTCCCAACCACAAGATAGGTTCTGACTTCACAAGCCCAACAAGATCCGTGCAAAACAGTTTAATAATGGCACATTTTCCATAGTCTGAGTGTTCTCTATGGCTACTTTGCTAAGTTTTAATCAATTGTTTTTTTTGGAATCAAAAGATAAAAAATAAAATAAGTATAAGGCGATTGGGCTTAGTGCCCGCAACTTGATTGTTCTCTAATAGCATGTCTAGAAAGCTATCTTTTCTTTAAGGTTGAGTAAATTAAAAGTAAACACAACGATAAATAAACATGGGCTCTATGAAAAAAATCTGTCTCCCAAGGGATGAGAAGCAATATTCTGAGGAGTTGGCAGCCAAGCTCTGATATGAAAAAGATTTGCTTCAGGAGACAGAGGGAAATAGTTTCTGATATTTGCTTCCTGTTTTCAATATGGGTTTTTAAAAAAATACAAGTAGCTGTTAAAGAAGAAGAAACTTGTTATGAGAGCAGACCAAGTGTAAAACAGTTTGGTTTAGGAAGCATTTATAAAGCCAAGCTGTTTTCCTACTTCGTCCCTGACCTTTCTTCAGTCTCATTTTCTGGATCTGCTGCTATTTTTTATGTTTAAAGGTTGGCACACCCCAGGGCTCAGTCGAAGATGACCTTTTCCCATCTAAACGCAAACCTGGGTGATTCCATGTAGTCTGGTGCCTTCAGGTATCATAAAATGGCGTTCACTTCCAGATTGGTGTCTCCAGCCTGACCCTCCGCCCTGAACCCCAGACTCTTCTATCCGACTATTAATATATTTAACCCATCTCTTCTGGATGTTTAATAAGCATCTTAAATTTATCATGTCCACATTGAAACTGTTTCCTGTCCCTACCACTGTGCTCTCCAACGTCCTGTTCTCAATGAACAACAATCCCTGTTCTTCCAGTTGTTTGAGCCAAAAGCGTAGAAGCCATCTCTGTTTCTTCACATCGCCTCAGACCTCACACCTCACAATAGCAAGGCCTGTGGATGCTGTCAAAGTCTATCACCAGTCAGACCACTGCAAACCGCCTGCACTGTGACCGCCCTACCCCAAGTCACATTATTTATCCCTGGATGATGATAATCGACTTCCAATAATTTCCCTACTTTCGCCTTTTCCTCTTCTGCAGTCCACGCTCCACACAGAGTGATCTTTAGAAAAGGTAAATCGTGACGGTCACACTAAAAGCCCAGAATTCATAACTCGGTAATATATCCATGGAATAAAATTGCACCTGTACCCCCTAATCTATGAAAATAAAATTCAAAAAGGGCAATTTAGGTCATTTTACTCCCAGATACGTGCTCGCCTACTTAGAACACGGTCTGAAATCTTTTCTGTGACGTCCTTGAGCCTGGCATCATCGGGTCCTCAGTTGCCTCAATAATGTTATTCCTACCACTTGTCACTCACCTCTGGTAGTGCTTGTCTGAACACACCAAACTTGTTCTCATCGCAGAGCCTTCAGCCTTGCTCTGGAAAGCCTTTCCCCGTGATCTTCAGTCACTGGTAATTAGTACGGCTAAACAAATATTCGTTACGCAACTGCCACCACAGTGAAGTTTAGAACAAACATTTCACCACCCAAGAAGAACCTGTTCTGTACTCTTGAGAGATCACTTCCATTTTCTTCCAATCCCTGTTTCCAGGCAACCACTAATGTACTTTTTGTCTCTATGTACTTGTCTACTCTGGGCTTTACACATAAACGGAATCGTACAATAAGTGGTCTTCTTGTTGTTATAAGAAGGTCAACTTGTTATTACATATCTTTTTCGTTATACCTTCTTTTACTTAGCATAAGATTTTCAGTGTTTCTTGAAACAATGAAATAAAAGTGTTTTAGTACTTCATTCCTTTTTATTGATGACTATCCCATTGTATGGATATACATTCTATTTATCCATTCGTCAGTTTTGGGTTATTATGAATAATGATGATACAACATTTATTTACAAGTTTTTGTGTGGGCAGATGTGTTTATTTCTCTTGGGTATATACCTCAAAATGCTAGGAATGCTGAAATTGCTGGGTCATATGGTAACACTGTGCTTAACTTTGTGAGGAAGTGTCCTCTTACTTCCCAAAGTGGTGGCATCTTTTTACATTCCAACCATCAGTGTACAAGGATTCCTATTTTTCCACGTCGTTGCCACCACTTGTTATTACATATCTTTTTGATTATAGCCATGCTACTGAGTAAGAAGTGGTATAAAACTATGGTTTGGATTTGCATTTCCATGATGGCTAATGGCATTGAGCATCTTTTCATGTGTTAATGACCATGTGTATATTTTCTGTAGAAATGTCTGTCTTTTTATCTATTATTTGTCTTTTTACTATTAAGTTGTAATAGTTCTTTATATATTCTAGATATAAGTCCTTTAGCACATATATGATTATTCATATAATTTTGGGAGTTATCTGTTCACAGATAAAATGAAAAGAGTAGCTATGATTGCTCAAGGAAGTTACATATAATAAGAAGTGCAGGGAGCTAATGGTGATACCCAGGGTGAAACATAACAGTTCAGGGAGTGAGAAGAAGAAGGGGAATCACTGAAAAGTCATCCAGGAATAACCACAGAAGGAGCAGAAAGCACTCCCAAAGAAGCTGAAAAAAGTAAAATTTCAAGAAGTGAGTCATCAGCACCCCTGGATGTAGCAGAGAAGCGTAGTAAGATGAAGGTTGAAAAACGTAGTTGGGAGTAATCAATTGGAGTTCACCGGTGGTCTTCATCAGAGCAGTTCCCGTGGGGCGGTGGGGACAGAGGCAGGGTGTGATGGAGTGTGTGGGTGGTGATAAGGTGAGTGCACAAAGCAGAGACCACACTTTCAAGAAGTTTGGCCAAAAGGAGATCAGAAGAAATTGGAAGGTAGCTAAAAAGGAAAACAGAGTTTATAAAAAAAAAGGCTAAGAGTCAGGGGAAAGGAACATGTTGGATAAATAGTACAGAGAAATTACTTGTCGAGCAGCATTCCACCGCTGGCCATGGATCGATTGCAACGATGGAGGTGTTGGTCTCGAACTAGAGGAGAGAAAATGATAGAAGGTAAAGGTAGCTACTGAATCAGTCAGCACTTTAATTTGTTTGTTTCACTGCAACCCACAGAAACTCAACTCGATTTAGCTGCGGTAAAAGTCACTAGTGTTCACCAATACCTAGTTCTCCTCCCCTCCCGACCCACGGAAGACCACGCTTTCTAGTCCCCTTGCAGGTCAGCAGGCATATGACTCTTTCACCTAGTGACACGTGAACAGGAGAAATAAAAGTCACTTCTAGGCTTAGACAGTGAAAAGCTCACACAGGATTTTTAAAGTCTATTTCTACCCATGGTAGTGTGCTAAGGGGGCAAACTTCTGGAGAAATGATGAAGCCATAAGACTAAGGTGGCTTGGATTCCTGAGAGATCGAATAGAGGACATTGGTTATGGATTGCCACCCGGAGCTACAATGTCCTACGTGACAGTGAGAAATAAACGTCTGTGGCTTTAAGCCACTGACATCTGACTCTTGTTACAAAAACATAATTTAGTTTATCCTGATTAAATCCTAGCCTAAGGAAAAATTTGACTATATTGGCACTCAAGGGGAGTGTTGAATGACCTAGCTAAGGGTAACATAGAGTTGAAACTGGGCAACTAGGACCATTAACTGAAATGAGTCCAACAGGATGGAGATGTGCAAACCTTTAACAGGGAATCCACTGCAGGGAGGACTGATGAGATTTCTGGTAATAATAATACAATCTGTCCAAGAAGATTTAGGAATTGTGAGTGCAAACGTGTTGGATGGTCATGCACTAAGGCTTTGCAGGATGATGTCGGGACAGAGATTAAAGACAGACTGAGCCAGATACCTGTCTTCAGTGAAAATGAGAGTCGCGGGGAGCACGCGAGGTTACAGATAAGAAGAGATAAAGAGTAAACCTCGTTGGGTGACACAGCCTTAAAGGATGAGGTGCACAAGGGTGAGGAAATGATCGTTCTTGTTCATCCGGAAGAAAGCAGTTCTCAACTACAGGCCCTAGAGGATGTGAATATTAGAGAAACGGAACCTCAAGGGAAATGGCATTTCATTTAATCTTTCATTTGAGACAAGACTATGGAAGATACAAGAAAACATATTTGCCATAGAATGTAGACTGAAAGAGCAAAATTGAAGACAGAACAAAGCAGTCAACTGAAAATATGCTTTGGTGACAGTTAATGACAAATTTGACACTGTAGAAAATTGCATCCTTGAGAAAGAAGCAGACGTGAGAAACAATTCCAGACATGTAGAGAAAGAAAAGCCCTGAATAGGAAAAACAGATCTAACCTTTAAATAATAGATGTTTCTAAATAATGCTTACTGTTAATAATAAGCGAGACAATATATGTAAAACTCTTAGTAAGTGCTTAAAAATAGCAGACATTTATTAATATTTTCATAAAGGAACACTGAACAAACATGTTGTCTTTTTTTTTACCTGCACAAAAACCTATGCCAGCCCTGATGTGGTTTTGAACTGAGGCAAGTGTAGTTCAAGTTGATAAGACCAAATGCGAACTCACAGGGACCAAACATCTCAGATAAAATAAGCAGGTAATGAGGATTCTAAACTTTTCTCTGAAGTTGGTAAATTGAACCAAATTTCACCAAATTTCTTCTCGAATCCCTAATATTGACCCATGTTAGTATTTTCTCCATGTTTTCTTAAGTTCTCACAAATGTCCCAGGCCACCATAACCAATGAGACAAAATACTTTTCATCTTATCTTACTGTTTTTTCTAAGAAAAGTATAATTTTTAAAAGTGATGTTAAAAAAAAAAAAAGCCTTGAGTAATCTACCATGTTTTCATTCATGCATTTGAGAAAGTGATTTAAAAAGTTGTGAGAAGTGATTTCTTCTCAATGACTATAACTTGATAATTGGTGGGTGATGAACATTTTGAGGCAAAAAAGTTTTATAATTTTCAGTACGTAAAGAAATGTTTCCTTTTTGAATATGACCAATATTTCAAAACAGGATGGAAGAAAAAAATTCTTATCTAAAGAACATTCATTTGTTTGGAGATGAAATGGGTAGGTTTGGTTCCTGACAAAGTTAATTAAAAAAAAGCTAGATATAGATTAATTCACATCATATGCCTGTTTCAAAACATCACACGTACCCTATAAAGATATACAATTTTTTTTGTATACATAATAATTAAAAATTAAAAGCATCTAAATCTAGAATAGCTTTAGTAAAATATGAAAGTTCAGTGCTGGGGTATTATATCCAATGATATGGCGCATCCCTGAGTCAAGGAATAATTTTAATTCTGAGAGCATCCCCCAACAGGGGCAGCTCTGCCTCTGACAAGGCAGGGCTCTGCACTGCAGGGAATTTAAGGAAGTTCTGGACAAAGGGAGCAGAAACAAAATACACCACTAGCAGCTGTTCAGCTGATCGCTCCGCCTCATCCAGCCGCCTGAAAGATTGAACAGAGCGAAAACAGTCAACACTTTGTCTAAAAACTCAGGTTTACTGGAGAGTATACAAAGAAGTCAAACTGGTAGAGGAGTCAAAAAGACTCCATTCTTTCAGATCTAACAGAAGGCTTGGATCTACTTGATCTAATAGAAGGCCTGGATCAAACTGGCCCCATCCAAAGTAAATAAGCTGAGAGGGTATTCAGAAGCACAGTGACCGCATGCAAAGTCCTGCCCATTTCTTTCCAGTCCCAATTTCTATGCTACACTTTTATTTTAAAAGTTTATTATTTAGCTTTTCATTTGCTTTTAATTTATTTGAAATGTAACACACGCTCCCACTCCCCGGCCCCCACCCTTACACACTTGAGATCTAATTCATGCTTTTATAACATTGTTAGCCTTTGGTTCCAATACTTTTGTTAAATAGTCCATTATTTCTCCACCGCTCCATCTGTCATTACAGATGCTTTCTGTAAGTAGGTCTGTTTCTAGGTTCTGCATTCTATTTCATTGGTCTAGTTGTCTCTCCCTGAATCAATACCACACTATTTTAATTATAGTTTGCTCTGATATCCTACCGGATACCAGACTACCGAGACTTTTTTTCTTGTTTTGGAATACCATTCATTATGGCAATGATCCTCCTGGTATTTGAATTACAATACAAAACACCTGTATCAGTTCTATTATAATGAACAGCTGCTCCAATTCTGTGTAGATATCCTCCTTCGCTGTATTTTCTTTCATTCTCATTCTTTTTATTTCTTTTCCAAAATGGATTTGTCATTTTTGCTCTTTACTCTGAAAATTCTTGGGGAAAAAATCTCACGTTTGAACTGAATTGAAATTATAGATTAATCCAGGAAGAATTGTCATCCTTACAATAATGAGTCTTTCTATCCATTAACACAGTAAAACTTTCCATTCGTTTAGGTTCTTTGCCTTCAATAAAGTTTTTATCATTTTCTTCATAATGAACTTTCATATATTCTGAAAAATAAATAAGAAAAGTACAACCCAATGAAAAATGGGCAGAGGCTATGAATACACAATTCTTACAAGTGAGATCCTGTGGCCTGTAAACATACGAGAATATACCCTACTGGTAACTGGGGGAATACAAATTAAATAAAAATACCATTTCATATCATCTAATTGGCAAACATTAAAAAGTTTGAGAGTATCAAATGTTGAAAATGATTCTAGACCTTTATGCTCTACTGATGGACATTTAAATTGAGCAACGACTGATGAGTACAATTTAATGTAGTTGAACATGTTCATATATTACCTCCCAGTAATTCTATTTCTCTTCCTCAGGTAACTGCTGCACAATTTGAAGGGTGTTTGGTATTGTTAAAAAGTTAAAACAACTTTACTGTCCTTAGTAAAGGAATAGCTAAATTGTGGTTTAATATATAGTGCAATTCTGTTCAGTAGTTAAAATTTTAAAAAATCAGTTCCCTACTCAAAAACATAACGTGACTGATAAAAACAGTTTGCAAAAGTGAAATATATTAATAATTTATATAGTTTTTAAAAACACACAAAAAATGTTTTTTTATTGATACACATGTGAATAGTAAAAGAAGAAAAATTTACCAAGCAATAACAAGCATCAACTTTAGAATAGTGGTTATCACCTTGAAGAAAGAAAGGAAAGAGAGAAAGGAGAAAAGAGTTAGGTTTTTCTGTAAAATGTTATCTTATAAAAAAAAGAAAACTAAAGCATCTGGGCATGGTGGCTCATGCCTGTAATCCTGGTGACTCAGGAGGCTGAGGTGAGAGGATCTCTTGAGGCCAGGAGTTTGAGGCTGCAATGAGCTATGATCACATCACCACACTTCTACCTGTGTAACAGAGCAAGAACGCATCTAAGAAAGAAAGAAAGAAAAAAGCAAAGAAAGAAAGAAAGGAAGGAAAGAAAGAAAACTAAAGCAAATATGACAAAAAATATTTGTCATATATAGGTATGATATATAGTTGTCTGTTATACTTCTTTCTGGATTTTTCTGTATGTTTGAATATTTCATAATTCATAAAATATCTTAGATCTGGTGGTGATATAGTAAAAATTTAGGTATGGTAACAACAGAATTCTAACTCTCTTTTATATATAAATACGAAATACTTCTGAATTTTAGATAAATATGGTCATTTACAGAAACGCAACTACAGCTTAAATCAAGATGAGGCTGGACTTTGACTTATTCAGAACTTTACCAAGATTTTTTCTTGTTTTGGAATACCATTCGTCATGGCAATGATGCTCCTGGTATTTGAATTACAATATAAAACACCTGTATCAGTTCTATTATAATATATAGCTGTTCCAATTCTACATATGGGTTCAAGAAAATCACTCTTTCATTATGCCATCTAGGATAGTCTTTCCCAAACATTAACATAATGAATTTCACACGACGTCATTGTAATTTATTTATATTATTTATAACAATCACAATTTTTCCTGTACATGTTAGCTAGTGCATTATGTTAATTTTTAAAAGATAATGTGGGAAGGTAGATGATATTGATATTATCTATGGACTTCACTGCAGCACGGAAAAGGTGCGTTTGAGAGAGTTAGGAAGCTCCGATCTGGGCTGTTCCTCCGTCTTAGCTCCCATCCGCACCGCATAGGCTCTTCGAGAAATAAAGACCCCCAGGACAGGGAGGGGAGAGGGAAGCTGGCGCAGGGATATGCAGTGGGGATGTGCATTCCTTGAGTCTGGGAAGATGGAGGGCTGACAGTTTCTGCGGTGATGGAGACCTGCTCCCTGCTCCCACGCTCCTGCAGCACTTGGACGTGACAGAATTTGGGGACGTGGATGCTTGGGAGAGGATGGCTCTGAGGGCCGCCTCGTAGCCTGTAGGGCGTAGCAAAGCCCAGCAGGTGGAGCCACGATGATGACTGATCATGGAGGTTCAGGCAACCTAACGAATGGGGACTTGGAGGCAATTTAATGTTTTCTTTGGAAAAAAAAAATAAGGAAATGTGGGATCTTATAACTAGGATTCATGAAATTAATGCTATCAGTTGGAGGTAATGAAAGGAGGTTGTCATATTGTATGGCAGAACAGGAAAAATTCAATATTAAGGGCCCTGTGTTGAATTCATTGTAGTCTTAGCTTTAGGAAATTTCCCTACAACCCCCATCCTTTCTGTTCAAATGCTCATCCCTTCTCTGCTTTTCATCCCATTCTCAACGCACACAAACCTCTGTCTCCTTTGTCCACAGATGAAATTTGAAAATTCCTGTTCTTTACCATGCAGAGCAAATTTCAATCTTTCCTTATATGCTACCATTCCAGACTAATTCTGGAGACCCTATTGCATAAATTGAAAGGTTCATGAAGGACCTTCTCTCCTTAAAAGTTACTTTACCCCAGAGATAATTTACCCTGATCACCTAGAATGAAAATTGTTACAAATATTTTACAGAATATAGTTTACAGAAATGTAAAGAAAACTCATTAGAGAAACAGACCATATTTCCACACAGAAGGATTCCATATTATAAGAATGCCAAGTCTTCCTAAATTGATGTGTACAACAAAATAAGGTCCAGGTGAATCAAATGTTAAACTTTTTAAAAAAATTTTAAAAAACTGGATGATAATTAATTTGGATAGTTATACAACCTCTGAGAGAACCAGGAAGGACATTCTAATACAAAAGAAAAAAACAAGAGTAAATTTGACTATCTAAAGTTAACATCACTGTATTTAGGAATAACCAAATAAACTGGTTAAAAAGCTTATAGCAATTATGATAGCATAAACTTACATCTTAATGAAGAGCTCATAAAAATGCAAACAAAGCAGAAAGGTTTCAATATATAAAGAGACAATTAACCAAATTTGGACAATTAACTAAAGAAGAAATACCACTAGTTAATAATTACTGAGAAAGTGCCCAATCTAATAATCAAATAAATTCAGATTTTAAAAAATAAGAACATTTTTTACTAACAAGCTACTAAGAATTTTTTAAAAATGTATAATATACTGGTGAGTGAAATAGCTAGTCTTGTGCATCAATGAGAAAGGTATAACTTTTGGCAATTATTCATAAAGATCCTTATCATGGTTCAAATATTTTAGCTTAATAATTCTATTTTGGGGAAATTTATTGCAAGGAAGTAATCCTAAAATTTACATATAAAATTATTATTTGTAGTATAAGTTATAAGATCAAAATTTTGGAAAAAAATTTCCCATCAAACAGTAGGGTAAATTTACTCTATGGAGTAGTTATTTTAAAATGATGTTTAAAATGATCATATAATAACATGGAAATACAACAGAAATTTAAAAAGCAATGTTGGTCAATAAAAATATTAAAATAATTCTAACTTAATTGGTAATTGGGGAAACCATTCAAACACAATGAGGTATCACTATGCACCCACCAGATTGGCTAAAATTAAATAGACCGAAAATACCAATGTTGACCACAATGTGGCACCGTGAGAACCGTCACACGTAGCTTATCAGAGTGCAAATTGGTACACGTCCTTGTTTGACACTAGCTAATGAACTTGAAGATGTGCACACCCAATGACCCAGCATTGCTACTTGCAGGTGCAGAACACACAGAAACCCCGGCACATGAGCACCAGAGTACAAAAATGCACAGGAATGCTTGGGGCAGCCGTGTTTGGAATAGCCTAAAACTGTAAATATCCATCTCCAGTAGAATGAATAAATTGTGGATTATTCATGTTAAGAAGTAGATATAATAAAATAAACAAATGGAAGCTAAATATCACAACATAGATTATTTTCATCAACATAATGTTAAGTGAAAGAAGCAAGTCATAAAACAATGTGTCTATGATTCCATTTATTCAAAGTTCAAAAATTAATGAAACTAAACTATCTTGTTTAGAGTTATAGACAAAAGTGGTAAAATTATAAAGAAACGCAAAGACCTTATTATTTTAATAGTCAAGCAATAGTTACCTCTGGTAGGACAGAGGAGTTGTGATGGGAAAGACAGTAGGAAAGTGGAGGGCTTCTCTGTGTCTAGGAGTGTTTGATTTCTTGATTTGGGATATGATTATACAGTAACTTTATAAAACTGCACATATGTATTTTCATATATGATGTAATATATATTATATGTTATGGGTTGAGTTGTACCCCCTTCTACACACAAAAACACACACACAAGATATGTTGAAGTCCTAATCGCCAATACCTCAGCATATAATGTTTGGAAATAGCATTGTTGCAGATGTAATTTCTTAAACAGGAGTAGGGTGGATCTGTATTGCAGTATAACTGGTGTCCTTAGAAGAAGACAGCCATGTGAAGACACAGAGACACAGAGAGAATGCCATGTGAAGATGGCAGAGGTAGGGATTGGAGGGATATATCTACACCAAGGATTGGCAGCCGTCACCAGAAACCGAGAGAGGTATGAGACAGATTCTCCTTCAAAGTCCTCAGAATGGGTTACAGTGAGCTGTGATCGTGCCATTGCACCCCAGTCTGGGTGACAGAGACAGACCTCCCCAAAAAACTCCTCAAAAGGAACCAAGCCCAGACACCTTAATTTTGGACTTCTAGTCCCCAGAACTGTAGAAGAATAAATTTCTCTTGTTTTAAACTACCTTCTGTGTGGTACTTTGTTACCACAGCTCTTAGAAACGAGAATACATTGTATTTTCACATGAAAAAAAATTTTTAAAAGGTCCCAAGCATCTGTGTTTCCAGTCTCTAATTTCTTGAATAAATCACAAAATCTAAAATCAAAAAAATCGTCAAATCATCCTACTTAATATATTCCCTGGAAAAGTTATACCGCAAGACACAATTCAAGTATAAAAATAAGGAGCTCCTATTCAGAAAAGGAAGCTATGTAGCATATCTAGTTGTACCACGAGGTCAAGGATCAATTGTAAATGTCCAAGGACGTTAAAAGATAAAGAATGTGGCTTGTTCCAAGTTGGCCTGTAAAAATTTCATCTCAACCCTTTGATTTTTTTCCTTACTGGAAACTCTCCAGTGTCTGAAGTGACCCTGTACATGGCTTCTAGGAAGATGTTCTCATTCATTCCATTTCACTCTAGAGCAAAGAATAGCTGAACTGAAATGAGACCTGAACTCCAGGGCAGAACGCTGATGAACACAGATGGCTCCGTGAAAGACGATCTTTGGTTGCAATTCTACTTTCTTCACTTAGGAATCCAGACATTCTCAGAGTTTACAGAGCATTGTGTTCTTGGAAACCTCACTAAGGGAGCTGATTTCGCAGTGGTCCCCAATCTTTTTGGCATCAGGGACTGTTTTCACGGAAGACAATTTTTCTGCGGACTGGGGGTAGGGGGGATGATTTCGGGATGATTCAAGTGCATTACATTTATTGTGCACTTCATTTCTATTATTATTACATTGTAATATATAATGAAATAATTATATAACTCACCATAGTTTGGGGACCCCTGCATACAGGATACTGAACATGCTTGTAGGATTATTGCCTTTTTCAAATATGTTCCATATGATCAGGGGATGCCATAAGTAAGGGCATAAAGGAGCAATATACTGAGAACAGATTTTAAAATTAACAAAATGCAGTGTTATTTTTCTACTACTTTCTAGTTTTCATATACTGACAAAGTACAGAAAAAATTTCCTCCAGAAAACTACTAATGAGGTAGAATAGAAGAGTGAGAAGGAATTTTAAAGCCAGGCTGTTTGTTTTCAAACCTTGCTTCTACTGCTTACTAGCTTGGTGTACTTTTGGCCAGTTATTAATCCAAGTACAAATTTCTTCATTTGTAAAATTAGGCTAAAAACTGCACCTAGTGCAAAGGGTTCCTGGGACTATTCAATGAGGCAAGGTATGAAAAGCATTTAACTCAGAATGTTGCATATGATTAAATGCTTAATAAATATTAGTTACCGGCAAAATAATAATAATAATAAAACATTGCCAGTAGAATTGATTATAGAGTTGGCCCCTAGGCATCATTTGGTTCACCCCATTAAATTAAGCAGAGAAGGAAAATTTCTGCTTCTCAGTTTGACCATTCTAGTTCTTAACATTCCCAATCAGAAAAATAAAATTCACTTCAGTTTCCTGGTTTGTTAAAAAAGCAGGTTGGATTAAGTAATTTCTAGGGAGCTTTCCAAGCACAAAATTCCCATTTCTAACATCCTTGTCAACCATAAATCAAACATGTTACAGTCTCTAAGTCATTTTCTTTCTTTCAATGAGTATTTCTATTATACTGCTTATAGCCCTTTCAATGAAAACTATGACCTTTAGGCTAGTTTGGTGGCTAAATTTTGTGTGAGCATGTGTTTATCATTGTGTGTTCCGAGGAAGCCTCATAGACTTAGGCTACCCTTATACTGTAATTTCAGCCAAAGGGCTGGCAATTTCCATACTACTGGAGTTTAGTTGCTCCACCTTTCAGGTTCACCTACATAGAAAGAGAAGAAAAACATTATTTTGTGAAACATTCGAAACAATTGAGGATTTTAAAAGCCACTTTTGTGAGCTTCAAAAGTTGAGATATAACATTGATTTTTAATGACATTTCCTATTTTATTGATAAAAGGTATTTAGTTATAGAAATCACTTGATATTTCCAAATCCACCTGTGAGTAAGAACTGAAATTCAACAATGTTCCAGCTTTCCTGGCAGAAATCCTCTGTTCTTCTCTGGGTACATTTTCTGGCTGTCCAGGAAATGACACTGTTGTTTCAAAGGAGTGACTTCCACAAGGCCCAGAAACGGAACCTGGGGGTGCAGGGGAGAGGTTAAAAGAGAATCAGGGAGAAAAGACTTGTTTAATGAACTCTGGGAACATGACAAGATGTTTCAATCATTGTCTTCCTCGATTGCTCTTCATAGGGGCGAACGTGAATATGAAGACCAACAATCAAGATGAGGAGACGCCCTTGCACACGGCTGCCCACTTCGGCCTCTCGGAGCTGGTGGCCTTCTACGTGGAGCACGGGGCCATAGTGGACAGCGTGAATGCCCACATGGAGACCCCGCTGGCCATCGCCACCTACTGGGCCCTCCGTTTTAAAGAGCAGGAGTATAGCAGGGAGCACCATCTCATCTGCCGCATGCTGCTGGACTACAAAGCCGAGGTCAACGCCCGGGACGATGACTTTAAATCTCCCCTCCACAAGGCGGCCTGGAACTGTGACCACGTGCTCATGCACATGATGTTGGAAGCCGGCGCCGAAGCCAATCTCATGGATATCAACGGCTGTGCTGCCATCCAGTATGTGCTGAAGGTCACCTCCGTGCGACCTGCCGCCCAGCCTGAGATCTGCTACCAGCTACTGCTGAACCACGGGGCTGCCCGAATATACCCTCCACAGTTCCACAAGGTGAGGCTGTGCCCAGTGGTTTAGTCAGCAGGTTAACTGAGATCCAAATGGTGGCTTGGTCTCAAATCTGCAGGTAACTCAAGCTTGTTTGAGGCTTGAGTCCTGGACTAACCGACCCTGACTCTCTTTTGACCTTCCATTTACACACCTGACTCTAGCTATCCTGTCCTAGTCCAAGTTTGTTCGCAATCTGGGCCTAAGAGGTAGGAATGAGAACAAGAGTGGCAGACAATTTTTCATGTTTTGTGTGAACACTAATGAGCTGGTAGTGGCTTCCTGGGGAATTAAGTCTGCCAGAAAGGTGAATGGTGTCAGACAGGTACATACTTATCATCTTTTAAACAGAATGTCTGATCTAAAGATAACTCAGCCTGCATCAGAATTAGTTAGCTTGTACACATGAAAGAGCCACATGATTTTCCAGTTTAATGAAAGCTAACATTTATTAAGTAAGTGCTACTAATTATATGTATTTATTTATTTTATTTTTTAATTTCACAATATTACAGGGGTACAAATGCTTTGGTCACATAAGTTTCCTGTATATTTATTATGTATGGTGAATAGAGCACACTGTTATGAACATTTTGTATTTATTAATCAATTCATTTAATTCTAACAACAATCCTACAAGGTATATTTTTACTATCCCCATTCTACAGAAGAGGAACCTGAGGCAGAGTAGTTAGGTAACTTGCCTGAGTTCATACAGTTCAGGCAACCTTAGATAATTTGCTTCCAGCATCTGTTGTTGTCATACCACACTGCAGTGCTTCTCTTTTTAATAACATCGATTGTTAATCTCTAATGGGCTGGCAGGGACCAGATGCTAACAATATTGTTGTGACTAAGGCATGGTATCTACCCTCAAGTAGCTTAAAATGTAGTGGGAGAGATAAACAAATAAAGAGACAATTTTAATATGCTGTGGTAAATGATAAAGTAGAGGGATAAAGTGTGCTATAGGAGCATGGAAGAACATTTGGTGTAGGATTAATGATGGTCATTCATTTGGAAGCCAAAATGTATTTTACCTTAAAATAAACAAATCATATGACACTGTTCCTAGGATCTCCGTGATTCTAACAATTCAATTAACAAAAATCTGAGGAGTTTGAGGTATAGACCAGCTAACTAATGTTAGGGACATGGAAAACAAATTGACAGAAGTTTTATGGAATTCACAGCTATATTCTATCTCCTACCTTGGTAGAATGTCAGGGACTCATCTGAAGTCGTGCAGTGTGAGGGTTAGGTAGAAGAAAGGTTCCACTAAAGAATTTGAGGGTATTGCACTCAGCAGGGCAAATTCCAGATGGACAACCTAGAGAACACTCAGATGAAGTTTTGATGGGTTCAGTGATTCCTATGATCTCATTAAGAAATTTTCTCTTGGTTGTCAGGGTTTTAGTGGAACATTAAGTGATATTTTTCCTTAAAATTATGTGTAAAACTCAGAATGTCCTGAAACTTTCTAAAATTTTTATGGAGAATTCCAATTAATTAAGGTGAGGAAGAATACAATAAAAATAATAATAATGTAATAATAATGTTACAATAATGGTCCTTTGTTGAGTTCTAAATAGGCTTTATACAGATTATTTCATTTTATTTTTATAACAGCCTCTAAGGTAGGCACTGACATTATCCTCATTTAAGAGTTGAGTAAGCTAAAGCTAATAGTGTTAGGCTATTTTCATGAAGTCACACAGAGTAGGTGGTTAAGTTCACTCATTTGTTTATTTAACAAATATTTACCGAGCACCTACTACGTGCCAGGCACTATTGTATTTGCAATGAACCAAACAAAGGCCTTTATGGAAGATACTTTCCAGTGGGAGAGAGACAGAAAACCAATGAAACAGCAAACAAATAAATACACTCTGATATGTTAGGTGCTCTGGAGAAAAATAAAGCAGGCCAAAGAAAATAAGGAAATGTTAGTTTTGGGGGGTGTTTATGTGTGTATTTTATATAAGTTGAGTGGAGAAAATAGGGTGAAGGGACAAACCATGTGAATACCTGATTGGGGGGACAGGGTGAGAAGAACATTCCAGGTATAAGGAAAGCGGGTGCAAGGGTCCTGAGATAGGAGATGACTGAGCATGTCTGAGGGAGAGCAGGGAGGCCAGGGTGGCTAAAGTGGAGTGAGCGAGGGGGAAGAGAAGTCAGAGAGGTATATATGTGGGTGGTTCGCAGATTACATACATGTAGCTTTGTAGGCTATGGGAATGTCCTTGGTGTTTTACTCTGAATGGGAGAGGAAGTCATTGAAAGATTTTGAACTGGGAAATACAAAAATCTGACTTACATTCGAAATGCACCCTTTCGATCACCTTTTGGAGAACAACTCGGGTGGGAGGTAGGGGGGGCAGGTGAAGTTGCAACAATCCAGACAAGAGATGAGGGTGGGTTGCACTCGCGGTGGAAATGGTGAAGGTGGTAAGAAGTGGTCAGATGCTGGTATATTGTGAAGAGGGAGCCCATGAGTATTGCTGATGGATTGTTTGTGGGCTGTGAGGAGAAGAGAGAAGTCAAGGAAAATTTTAAGAGTTTTTTTTGCCCAAGGAAGGTAAAAAGGCCATTTCCTGAGGTGGGGATGCTGCAGGAAGAGCTGGTTTAGAAGGAGCTCTGCTGGATGTCGGGGATGTGAAGTAAGTGGTTTGATACATAAATCTGGAATTCAGGGAAAGGTCCTGGCTAGAGATAGGAATCCAGGAGTTCATTATGAATATGGTATATAAAGCCACGAGGTCAGATGAGATCAACCAGAGTGAGAACATAGAAAGAGAAGAGAAGTGGCCAGAGGACTGGGCCGGGGGGCCCTTCAGCTAGAGGTTGGGGAGATAAAAAGGAATCAGTAACGGAGACTGCAGAGAAATCTTGTGATAGGAGGAGAATCAAAATAGAATGTTTTCCTGGAACCCAAGAGACAATGTGTTTCAGAAAGGAGCGTGTGGAACCAACTGGGTCAAATGTATGGGACAATTCAAATTGTCAAAGGTGAGGGCTAAGAAGTTGGCTTTGGACTAGACAAGTATGGATTTTACTGGGGACCTTGACATGAGTTATTTTGATGGAATGGTGGTGAGAAAAGGTTGATTGAAATGAGTTCAAAGGAAATGGCAAAAAAAGAAAGTGAGGACAGTGAAGGACTTTGAGGCATTTTCTTGTAATGGAGGACTAGCTGGAAGAGAATGGTGGCTGATATTGTAGTGTGTTGGTTGGCTGATGGGAATGTTTCAGGAAAGGGAGAAAATTTGATGTGATGGTTACTGGAGCAATATCTTGATTTGGAGACAGAGGATGAGATCTACTGCATAAATGGAGGCTTTGATCCTAGTATTCCAGGCAGTTCATCCATTGTAACAGGAGGGAGGGCAGCACCTATGTGCACAGACACAAGAATGCTGGTAGTGTGTTGGTGGGAGTTTGTAGAAGGTCTTTTATGATTGCTTCTATTTTTTTAGGTGAACAATGAGAAGCAGAGAGGAAGTTTGAAGACTTAAGGGTGAAAAAGTTGTCAGATGTTTATCTTGGGGAGTGAATGGGTTTGGGAAATGTAGTATGATTGCTGGGTGGCCCAAGCCCACCGAAAGCTAATGGTCACACCTTTGATTCAGACTGAGGTCTGTCTGGCTCCAGAGCCTACACTTTGAAATTTAGTAGCCTCCATTGTATTTCCCGATGACATATTACCCATGAACTGTGATTAAACTTAAAGGATCAAGACAAGAAGAGACCTGAAGAGGTCATTTTGTTTAATTCTCAAGTCTCTAGGCAGAAATAGTTCTCTTGTCCGATTTTTAAATCTCCTTGAAAGCAAATTCTTCAGCACCCTCTTCCTTGGGTATCTCTTTGATTTTGAACCCTCCCTGCTGCCAGCCCTGCTCTTTCACTTTTTTATTTTTGTAAATTATCTAATCTAATCGTCTAGTTCTTATTCATGACCTAGAATAGCTCATATACATCTTCATAATAAATAAATAAATAAATAATTTTTACATCTTGTATCAGTTTGTACCTAGGGCTTCTCTGTCCTCCAAAACCAAATTTTATATTTCTCCCAAATTTTTAGCTATTAATTATTTTTGCCACTGAATATTAGTCAAATATGTCAGAAAAGGCCAAGAATCATGAATGTTTGACCCTTATGTTTTCCTATAATTTTTAAGGAAAAATTGTTTCATAAATGGCCTGAAATAATATTCCGTGAAGTCTGCTATTGAGGGTTCCTGTTTGCCCTTAGCTGTGTGTTCTCACCTTCTTCGCACTTTTGAATTTTCAAATACTTTTTCACATTAAGTTTGGACTCACAGAATATTTTCATAGCAGAACTGTTGTACATACTACAGCCTTAGAAATGAGATCAGTTAAAGCCTATGGAAAAGTCAACCACTTATATTAAAAGTACAGTGATCCATAGCTTTTAGTTATGTGTGTCCTCTGCTTAGGTTGCATTCATTTTCCAAATCATACTCTGGCACCCTAGACTTGGCCGAAACAATAAACGTTAACAACCTCAATGGTGAATATTCAAACCGGTATTTTAAATTACGTATGACATTGTTTCTATTTTTTATTTTTATCTCTGCTTTGTCATCTGTAGCTCATTCATTCTAGATTTAGCCATGCTCTTCACGTAAGGAGTTAAGAAACATGAACTCTGGGATCATACAAACTTGGATCCTGCCACTTACCTAAAAGTGTGACTGAAAAAATTACTGAAACTTCCCAAGCCTCAGTTTCTTCCCCTCTGGAATGGGTATATGCTGTCTTTGTGCCTTAGCAATAGTATACAGATTCGGTCCTTCACCAGAAGAAAGTTAACCCTATACTTGTAGCATAGCACCAATATTCTGAAAGCCCAGAGGATAGTGCCAAACGCTTCTTTCCTGTTAGTCCTTGCAGAGTCTCTCTTCCAGTTCCTCACTTCAGGCTGATCCTGCATCTATAAACATCTCTCCCTTGGTCTACTTCCATCTTTTTTTTTTCTTACCCACATCTCGCTAGAGTCTGGTCATTCTTCGTAGTGGAACCTCTAGAAGACAAACTATCTCTCTAACGTGGCTCACTTTGCAAAGCATAATCTTGTGCATATTTATGTTCTAAGGCTACTTTCCTTCCAGATAAAGTTTGGAGAGACACACAGGGCATGAACATGCCAGAGAAACATGCTCTACCAACTTTAGGAACAATAATGGCCTTGTAAGGTTGTTTTGAGAATTAAACAAAATAGTATTTGAGAAGTGTTTAGCATGATGCTTGGCACATGGTAACCATTAAACAAATAATGACTATGACTGTTGTTGTTATTACACAGCCTTTGAGCAGTAGAATCAGTGCTCCTGGGCCTGGTTTACCCAGAGGGACCTTCCCAACCAAGAGAGACAATGTGTGTGTGTGTGAGTCACTGCCTAGAGACTAAATGTTGAGTTGTATGCTGAAACTCACTGCTGGTTGACTAGATGAAATAGGTCTCTGTGAAAATAACTGAAAGACCCTCTCTTCATTCCTTTTAAGAGCCATATTAAAGAGAATGGGCCTTTAAACAGAATTTCTGTTCTCCAATGAGAAGTCTTGCAAACGTAGAAGAGGTCCCCAGGTCTTTTATGCAAAAGCAGCTCTCCAAGAGATGCTAGCGGGGAGGGTAAAAACTGTGGGTCTGAGTCCTGGCCTGACCGTTTACTTGCTATATGATTTTTGAACAAGTCCCTTAATAACTCAGATCCCAAATTCCTCACTTGAAAAGTAAAGGTAATAACATGAACTTTTCAGGATTGTCTGAGCAGTGAGTGAGTGAGGTGTGTCAGCCACGAAGTCCAGTGGTGGTGGTCGGTGTTTCCTTTTTCCGCCCTCCCACCAAGGTGCTCTTGGTCCAGTGCAGGGTCTGCTCTACTGGCAGTACTTGGTGGCTACACTAGCCTGTGAAATAGGCATGCAATTATGTGTTCCAAGAATTGTTTATCCATTGTTAGCATTTTCTTACTCAGTTTTGATTGCTCCTCTGACTTCCTCTAGCTTGGATGTATGCTAAAGAGATTTAAGATAGAGTTGACTACTGCTAGTTGGTTGGTATAATAAACATTTTTGTTGCTACTCAACGGACTGTGTAAGAGAGCTGGCCCCTTTCCAAAGAAAATCTAAAGGAAAACTATTCAATTTACCATGCAGATGCTTCAAAGTGATTTAGAACGGCTAGTCCACAGCCCGACTTTCCAAAGAGGAAGTCATCTTTACGACAAGTAAATGACTGACTCATTTATCCGGAAGATAAAGTGATTTGTTCTCTTGTGGATGGGGAATTCAGTTTCCTTATTTACAAGGAACAAGGTCAGAGCTGAAGATGCTTTCTTCCAAATACAAAGCAAATTTGTGGAGGGTGTATTTCACTGAAAGCCAATGTATAAATTACATAAGGAGGGGGAAAAAAAGAATTATGGGGTCTGCAACTGCTTCCCAGGGTACAAAAGGACATTTGATTTTTTTTTTCTCCCTGAATAATTCAGAAAGAAGTGACACTCCAGGGACCCAAGACTGGGTTTTCTTATAGGGCAAGAAAAACATTTTTCTAGGGGAGGGAAAGGTAACATGAGGGTTTGGGGAAGGTAAGGATGATTTCTGCCATTGAACAATGCTGTATATGAAGCCCAGGGTGCAAGCAGTTCCCTTTGATCATCAAATACCTTTCTGCACACAAATATATCAATATATAAAGCTGGAGGTAGCTTTAGAATTGCTCTGCTGAAGTGGCTTGCAGGTGGCATTTGGATTGGAAGAGCATCAAGCAGACTTAAATCTGTTTTTTAATATGTTGTGTATTAATCTATGCTTTTTGGAGGTGGATGATGAGGTGAGATGTCTAAAGTTTTCTCCAGATGTCACCACTGTAGAAAGACCTTTTCTGTCCAGTTGTTCTTCCATGAAGGAAGAAAAGAGATGCCAGAGACACATGATGGTGAAGCTCACTGGGCTTCTTCTGTCTTCCAGGCCAGCAAAGGCAAAGAGGAGACAGTGACTTCTCCTCTCAGGGTCCACACTTGTCCCTTGACATTTGATGTTCACATTCCTGGCAGTCAGTATATAGAGATGATTTAGACTTTGCTATATCTCAGGGTCTTTTTGTTATTGTTGCTGTTGCTTGGTAAAATAATTACTGAGGCCTGAAAAAGGCGTGTCCAGCTGTCCTAGTTCTAAAAGAATCTGGAAGTGCCAGTGGAGAGAACAGGGAAGCTGTCAGGCTAGAAGGAGAATTTCATGCTCTGAGAACCAGGTCTTCTGTCACAGAAAACTGAGCAGTCAGGGTGTCAGCAAAAACTAATGACATCAGTGGGAGCCTTGGACTTTGTGCATCTAGAGACTGCAGAAAGTTAAGATTTGGAACCACCTAATTCTTTTACCCTAGTGAAAGGTGAGAAGTCATCTCTCTGTGATATATAGAAGTATTCCAAGTGCAAATTGAAGCACCAAATATGTGAAGTGAGGCTCCGAAACTATGAATGTATTACATTCCTGTATTCATAACTTAGTTTGAACTGTTTCTGAATAGGGGCTGGGAAGAGGATTGCCAGATAAAATACTGAATGCTCAGTTTAATTTGAATTTCACATAAATAATAAGTACTTCTTAGTATAAGTGTGTCTCATGCAATATTTGGGACATACTTACATTAAAAATGATTTGTTCTCCATCTGAAATTCAAATTAACCAGGGAAACTACATTATTATTATAATTGGCTAAATCCGACAACCCTAGATGAGATGTAGGTAATGTGTTGCAAAAGGAGAATAACTTTTAGCCACGTCTCTTCTGCCTCCATTTCTCTGTGTTCTCAGTGTTGGTGAGGAGGGAGAGGGAAGAAAAACCTAGGGACAAATCACCTGTGGTACAAGTTTGGCTTTTAGGAAGAGCGAGTGTGGCCGGGGATTTAATGCAGAGCATAGAGATCCATTTTCTGAGTGGACCACCTAAACTATGTGCAAACCTCATGGTGAGCTTTCTGACTTTTTCATGCTTTTTTGTTTCTATAATTCCAGAATAAGTACATTCTTGATCCAGGCCTTGGACTAGTTTCAGCTATCATCTCTGTATTGGTAACTCATAAATTTAAATCTTTGTTTTGGATTCCTCAAGTGATCACCAGTGTGCTCACCACGGATCATCCTTCCAGAAAGGCTGTGTCTGGAGGTCTTCTTAGGCTGGATGCTATTTTCACATTAATTATTTAGCAACTTTGTATCTTTGTATTCACAAGAGAATTCTTTTGAAATTACAAAGCCCAGGTTTCAATTTCCTCATCTCCAAATTAGGGGATTGGATAATGTCTAGGGTCCCTTGCACATCTAGCATCCTGTGATACTATGATGGTGGTTTATATCTGGTGTTTAGAGCATTAGTCAGCTGTAGATTTTGTCTGTCTCTTTTGCATACACCTACATATCTGCCGTCCTCATCCCATCTACAAGGAAAAGAGCAGCTCTGTTTGCCTCAATTTTCCAAGATCAAGGTTTTGGAAAATTTCCTGCCCACTCTAACAACCGTATATCCAAATAAAAGCCCTTCTAGGTCCACTTTCTGTTGGTTCAGAAATGCTGAATCTTCAGCGGTTCCTTAGCAAAGCTTTCCCTACTTACCCCCTTACGGGTTGGTGATAGGATTGCTTTCTGTTTGTTTGGACCTGGCTGAAAAAGCCATGGTCAACAGCACAACTTTGTGTTCTGTGCCCACAATGTGTATGTGAACAGATGCTCTCATCAAACAGACATTTATGTTGTGCTCATTTGGACCCAGACACTGGGCAGGATAATTCTTCCCTGGTTTGGAGCTTCAGTATATGCATTCAGTCTGTGAGGGCTGTGCCTGTGCTTTTTAAATATGGGAAGAGTTCAAAGCAGTTGTGTGATGGAATTGGCTCACAGTAGCCCACAAAACCTGACTGTTAAATTATTAGGAATTTTGAGAGTTAATTGTTAAATGCAACCTTTATTAAAAATTAAATCATATAAACTTGCAACGTGTAAGATATCCTAAAAACAAAGATAATAAAATATTAAAAACATATTACTTCCTAATTATTTTCTCTGTATCTCCTAATAATTATACTCCATAGATTTATGCTCTTGTTGTTAGTTGTATCTATTGTGTCTGTGTGGTGTGAACACTATATAATGCCGTGTTACAGCCCGTCTCTTCTCAGCCACACTTTAGTAGCTTGAAATAGACCATGATGGGAGTGTTTACACCACAGAAATCAGCAAATGCCACTAAGCAGTCCTTCATTTATTGTTTTCTTGATATCTGGACTTAAGAAATCACTGTAGAAAATGTTACTCATGCAGATTAAACTTAAAAGTGTGCAGCATATCATGTCTGCAGCTCTTACATTGTGAATAGCACAAAATTTGAGGAAATATGTTTTGAAAACTATTATCTCAACAAAAAAGTCACTCATCATTGATGAACAAGTCAAGTTCCAACATGTCTTCCTTTTTTTCCCTTTTATCTTACTCTTTAACGTAATAAAACTATCAACCAGCACTCACATAAGAACTATAATACATTACACGTGCTCTTCAATTGCAGACATGGGTTGGCTGTGAATACAAGTTAATACTATAAATTGATACAAAAATCAATGAAAGCATTCTAGGAGAACCGATCAACTATATAGAATGGAAAATAAAAAGTATTGGATATTTTTATTATTTGTAAATTGTGGGGTATACATTCTTCATATAAGTAAAATTTATAATAAACTTATATACATATAAATATACATACAACTTTTTCCAGAAAGTCAGTTGCTGACATTTCCAACACACCACTGACTCAAATACCTGCTTCCTTCCTAGCAGAGGCCCTCTGGTTGGCTCGTTTGCTGGGGCTGATGTCGTTCTCCACTGAGGCCGTGACTCCTGATTTGAAATTGTGCTCCAGAAAATTCTTAAAACTCTTTTTTTTGGTAATCCTCACTGCGGATGGCCCTGCTTCATTTCACTATATCTTGTTGTCCTAATTCCCACCGTGTTTGGGCCATTGGACCTGGGTTTTGATGTACTATTTAGAGGAGAGCTATCATTTTCTTCATCTCATGTTTTCATGAGGAAAGTTTTGCTAAAATAAACCCCCCACCAACCTCTGTCCCCTTCTTATTTCACTTAACAGGTTGATGATTTGGGAAGAGGAACTGACTTTGCTTGCTTCACCCTGGGCCTAGAGGATATACTTAAATTCTTTGTTCATCTGTGTGGCAAACTTCCAGGAACCAACCCTGTCTGCCAGGGAGAAGCCTGCAGTTTTGGGATGTAAATTTAATCTGAGGGTAGGGTGTAAGAAGCTCCATGTGTCCCCATAACTAAACATACTATATGTAGTTTGTAAAGATGACATTCTGATCTCTGATTGTCATCTTCATTTATTTTTTAATGGGCTTAAAACTCAGGAGGGAAAGTTATTTATTGGGCCTCTAAAACCCTACATGCTATGACACCAAGGGTCTTAAAGACGAGGCGGGTCATCCCTAGTTACAGCTGTCCATCCATCCCCCATCGATCCCCCACAATCTGATCCTCAGCTGTTTCGGTCCACTCAGCTCCTGGTAATCTGACCTTCTAATCAAATCTGGTGGTATTTAATTTGTCTTCATATCTCTGATCTTCATGGCCCTGGTGATAATCCTTTGAATACTCTCTTCATTTGATGTCTTTTACTCTGATGTGTCTGGTGTTCTTTTGACTTTGGAGTATTGTAGACCTGAGTTTGAATCCTGGCTCTATCATTTACTAGCTAAATGACCCAGAATTTACATTTTCTCAGCCTTTGGTCTTAAATCTGTGAAATGGGGATAATTATAGGATCAACCTCATAACGTTGTTTGAAGATTAAGCAAGCTAAATCATGTGATGATTTAACATAGTTCCTCACATAGTAAATCCTCAAAAAAAAATGTTGCTATTTTTTTCCCTTCTTCTTCTCTTCTTCCTGTTAGGATTTCTGAGGCTGTAAGCCATGATCCTCTACCTTTTCCATTTATACCCATTTAGAGGACTACTGAGCCTCATAGTTTTAACCAGCGCACACTTAGAGGGTGCACAAGTCTCTCCGTCTTCACCTTCTCATTGGAGCATCTGTATGTACATTTTTGACTGACACTAAGACATTACAGATGAAATGTCCACCTGCTCATTCTCTGCTAATTCCCAAATCAGTATGCCCCTCCAAGTTCCTCATTTCTGTCAGTGGAACCCTTATTTGTCCTTGATGTCTCTCTTCAAAGTTGTATTCTTTTCTCCCCGTGTCTGATTAGCATCACGCCTTACTATTCCTTCTCACGGCTGCCGGTGCCTTCGTTCCCAGGACTGGCGCTGGCACTCGCTCAGAAGCCGCTGGTGCGCTCCCCTTCAGCTTCCTCACTGCTCTGTGCCCTTGATGTGCTCGGTTTCTCCTTTGTGTTTTTGCTCATGGTGCTCAAGGGACACTTGATGATCTTCAAGTTAGTCTTTTATTATTTACTGGCTTATATTGCTCTCTAATTCTTTGAAATATCTATGTCTTTTCTCTTCAGACTAGGTTATAAACTCCTTGAAGACAAAACACAGGTCATAAACTTCTCAGAATTACTGTCATTGTACTAAACACAATGCTCAGTAAAGGCTTCCTAATGGAGTGCGTTGATTAAGTACAACTCCTTGTGTTAAGAGTATATAATGGCCCCTTGCTGCACGCCAAGTCAATCCCAAGCTCTTCGCACTGGTGTTGCAGGTGCGCTGCCAGCTGCCTCCTTCTTACCTGCTCTTACCTTTAGCTCTTTCCTGACACGGACCCTCCATTCAGGTTGACCTCTTCACAACACACACACACACACACACACACACACACACACACACACACGCACACGCACACACTCACACATAACTTACTTAGCTGGTTATTAAGATGATAATCTTTCTGTCTCCGTTTTACCTGAGACCCTAAGACTTAATACCCTGCATGGAAAAATGCAATGCCAGACCACCTATGAAGAACTAGAAAAGGAAGTAGAGAAAATCAGTTTTGTGATCTTTTGCTCAAGTAGACTGGGGTCAAGTTAGCCTGGAAAATTAGGAAGAAAATTTTTTTGGAGAAAGTTGTGTAAGTGTAGAGGCATGTCTCCCTTCTAATGGGGGCTTCGTCCTCATTTCATACCCAGTGAGGGGAACTTTAAGAGGACTCCGCAGAGGGCTTGATTTACATCCTCTGAAGTTTGAAGGGAAAAATGGGACTGATTTGGAACTTATGATGAGAAAATTTAAAGAAGCAGGTCTGTGGCTGGAGCTGCTTGTCTGGTGTCAAAGGAAAGAAAGGTTATCAAACTGGGAG
Organism: Avahi laniger; assembly: GCA_963575035.1. NCBI lineage: Eukaryota > Metazoa > Chordata > Mammalia > Primates > Indriidae > Avahi > Avahi laniger. The sequence goes on along the minus strand of CAUYSK010063579.1, from coordinate 13,031 downwards.
TCATGAGTGCTTTTCATTGATGATGGGACAGAGGTACACGTTCCCAGGGGCTATTTTTGGGTCACATTGGAGAGCCACCTGGGTCAGTTTTAAATAAAAATAGGCCACACCCAAAGGATTTTCTGAAATAGGACGATCTTGACAGAAAGAAGGTGGAGGTGTTCTGGTGGACACAGAAGATTTGGGGGAGGGGTGAGAATTGTAAGAGACCAATCTGAAGAGGAGCATTGCCTATATCAAGGAAGTTGGGTATTCCAAATTGGGGGAACAAATGGGGTTGCTCAGGCTGACTACAAATTTGGGGGTGCTCACAACTCCCTCCCAGATAATTTGTTAGAATGACTTGCGGAACTCAGGAAAGCATTTCACTTACTGGCCCTGGTTTACTGGTTTATAATAAAGGATGCATACAACTCGGGAACAGTCAAATGGAAGAGAAGCATGGGGCAAGGTCTCGGAGGGGGTGGCACAGAGCTGTCATGTCCTCTCCATGCACACCACCTTCCCAGCACTTTGACAAGTTCACCAACTCAGAAGACCCCCAAATCCCATTGTTTAGGGTTTTTTATGTCATTACACTGGCATGGTAGATTAAATTGTTGGCCACTGGTGACTGAACTCAATCTCCAGCTCCTCTCCCCTTCCTTGAGGTGGGGGTGGTGCTGCTGGAAGTTCCAATCCTTAACAGGGCTGGTCTTTCTGGTTGAAAGGGGCTTGTTAAGAATAACCAAAGACACTCTTATCACTCAGGATATTCCAAAGGTTTTAGTAGCTCGGTACCAGGAACTGGGGACAAAGACCAAATACGTATTTCCTATCATCCCAAACTCACAATACCTACTTTCCCACTGCAGACTTCCAGTTTGAAGCAGATCTACAGGAAAGGAGAATCTTTTGCTTTAAATAAAACTTGGAGTTTCAACTATTCAGTTCAAATGAACATTTTTATTATTGAAATGATGTTGTTCTTGTAGCCAGAATGACTGAAGGACTTTTTATTATTAAAAATGACCTAGAAACAGGTATGAGTCTGCCATATTATACCAGCAGTGGAGAGGAAGGGACCTAAGGAGCAGGTTTATGTGGACAGGAGAAAGAGAAGGAAAATGTTGTTGTTCCCCTTGAAGTACCTCTCTTTCAGCATTATTGTTACATTTTCTGATACGGATAGGTGCATGAGTGCATGTATGCACCTAGGAACTAAGTCGAACTCATCTCCTCTCTGACTAGCCTCAACTCACACAGCTCTCCTCCGTGGAATTTCTGAAGTTTCTATTTTTAAAACCATATAATCTAACACTTAAATATACAAACCAATCATTCATCTCTATTGGTCTTATTTCATGTATGTGTTTTTGCCTCTTATTGTTATGCTAAGCCTTTCACGAGATACCAGTGTGTTTTATTTTTGGCTATTTCTTATATATTCTCACACTTGTACCCTAATAAACACTGCTTGATTAATCAATCAGATAGGTTCAAACTTCACGACGACATCAAAAGTTGGTTAAGTGTATAAACATCCAGTTTGGTCTGAAATCTAAAGCTAAGTCTCTCTGTCTCTTTAGGGAAATGCCGGCCACCTTGACTCAGCTCGCCGGTATTTTGGGTTAGACAATGAACTGTTGAATAGAGCGTGCTGGTGAAATAACTAAATTTTATGTCATCTTTTATTTGTTGATGAAAGTTAAAATACCAGTGGGTGTGGCTTGGTCGTGACCCAGTCCTCTTCAGGCATTGGACTAGGAAGATACCTGCAGTCAACTTGCATGTTACTCTGTAGTTCACGTGGTCACAGTAGAACTAAGTTCTACTAACGTTGTGTTTTGATAATGAAATTTTCTGTAGAGTTGGAAGAGTTTCCTAGGCAGCTGGAAGTGTATTCTGTGGCCAGCCTCTCTCTAAATTGCTTTAGTTACGGACAGGGAAGGCAACTCTTCAAGTTTCCACCTTCTTTGTCTGTGCCTCTTTTTTTCTTGCTCCTGGAAGGTGAAGGAAGTTGGTCTGATTTTATTAATCTGCCCATCTACCATGGTGACAGCATGTTTGAATACTCAAAGGCAGGAGACTTCTCAAAAACATTCTAGAGTTCCAGGGACTGTAATAGGTTGGTGAATCCTTGATGTCTCTGTGAGCCGAATAAATGAACCACACGCGTGCGTTGAACCGATGAAACTCTCTGCTTCCTTTACAGGTGATTCAAGCCTGCCATTCTTGTCCTAAAGCAATTGAAGTTGTAGTCAATGCCTACGAACACATCAGGTGGAACGTAAAGTGGAGAAGAGCTATCCCGGATGATGATTTGGAGGTAAATAATCAATTCGCTTCCTATGGTTTTCCCTGTCAAGTATTCCCAGACTACAACAGAAGTGCAGAAAATTCTACTTTAAAAATTTGTTTTGAGAATGCTCTGACTCAAATGCAATGAGACAAAGAGTTACAAAATGCAGTGCAAGAGTGAATAGCTGCATCAAAAACATGGCATTAGGTGTAACCATAATGTTTGTACCCTCATAATACCCTGAAATAAAAAAAATTGAAACAAACAAAATAAAACAAAACATGACATTAGGAAGTGTTTTGGGGAATTTCTCTATTTGAGGGCAAGTGGAATAAGTATATAAAGATGGCAACTTTACTTTCTTTCCATCAATTTAGATGAATTAAATGATAATATCTGGTATTGCTCATAGAGCATTTTTACTAGAAGATGAAAGTATTTTCTGTGGATTATTTCATTCACTTTTAAATATCTTGAAGTGATTATTAGACTGGAAACAATATTAAAAACCCTGTCTTGGGTCATTCAGAGAGCCATTGGCAGAGGCAAGTCCTCACTTATGGACTTACGGACTTTGCTGCCTTTGTAAACCAGTCCTTCCCGCTGAGCACCCTGTTATTGGTTTTAAAAGTCAAAGGCTGTGTCCACCCCATGGAGAGGTATGAGGCAGAGTGCGAAGTTCACTGGGCTTGGAGTTCCCTGCCTTAGATGCAATCTTATTCTGCTACTTATTAGCTACATTAACCTTTAAAAGTTGCTTAACCTGACTGAGCTTCATTAATCCTCCACTTCCATTAAATATCTGAATATATGGGTCACTCCAGGCACATAAAAGGCATACAATAATATTTATACTAATTTAAAATTGTTATTTTGGACTCATGTAGGCAGTTCACTCAAGTATATTTTATCTCATTTCCTGGGTTTTCAGTTATAGAATGTTATTTCCCCTCTTCTAGTCTCTCTCTTTGTATACCAGCTCCTCACCACCCTCATTTCAATTTCCTGTATAATTTTGTCTCCCATCGGAGACCCTAGAAAGCTGCCATTATGTGTAGGGTAGGTGCTAAATGCATCATTTTGATTTTTGTTGAAGTAAACTGTGGGGCCTTTCTAACTTTAAACCTGTCTTGCCTTCCTTTTCAGAAATACTGGGATTTTTACCACTCTCTCTTCACTGTGTGCTGCAACTCTCCAAGGACTCTCATGCATTTATCGAGATGTGCCATTAGAAAAACGTTACACAACAGATGCCACAGAGCAATTCCTTTGCTTTCTCTCCCATTGTCATTGAAAAAGTACTTGCTTTTAGAGCCAGAGGGAATCATTTATTAAGCCTTATGAGACAGCAGTTCCCAATCCTAGATATTTAAGTGGACTCGCTGGGTAGACACAGTTTGCATAAATAAAATGGTACTTGGGTTGATTATAACACTTCAGGGATTTCAAAACACTTTACAAACACTCTGTCATTAATCCTAGGATAGCATGGTGAGTGGAAATAAACAAGGAATAAAGTTAAGGAATTTTCAAAGACAAGAGTGTACCCAGAAGGAACTGTGATATAACAGTGATAACTAATATGTATAGCGCTCTTTAGGTACCTGATACATTTTTGTAAAACTTTTCAAATATTAATCAATCTTATCGGAAATGGGACCCAGGTTTTCTGACAACCAATCTCCTTCTCTACCATCCCAGTAGTAAGTTTACATTACCGTTCAATTCCCAATAGAGCAGACTTTGTGATTGGCCTCAAACTTGGTGTCTTCCCCCATTACCACTTAGCAGTAATTACTGTCATTGCTTGTTTTGCAAACTCCTGTTCCCCTAACCAACGCACTCAACTTATTTTACTGAAGAAAGCACATGAGCGTAGTCAAAACAAGGAGATCTTTGAGTCAAATTAGAAATGAAAGAGGAAGACCAGTCCACTTAATAGTCAAGGTTGGACATGTTAACACACATCGTTGAGCCAGAGAGTGGAGGTGACAGTGAGTCCCATGTGACTCCTGCCCTCCAAGATCTCACCATTTTGCAAAGGATCCAGACATACAGGCGGGACACTGCAATAGAAAGTACCGGGGCAAGAGTACAGGTGCAGACTCATTTTTAGTGCTTGCATTTCAAAGTTGTGTTTCTGACATGAAGTATGATTTTTCTTTTAAGAATGAGGATAAAGAATGAAGGGATTGGGTAAAAAGTAGAAGGATCTCCTGCTCTTATTAGGGTAAATGTGTTTATTTTAAGGTTCTCTGAACATCTAGACACTGTTGCATTTTAGTATGGTTTCCTGTTTAGTGCTTTCCAAAAATATTGCACACTCGATGGCTCCCATCTATATGGCAAGGGAGTTTAGGAAAATGGGAGAAAGAAAGTGTGTGAAGAGAAAGACTTAGTGGATTACTTTGGTCTTTTTGTGTAGCACACCGACATTTCAGAGTGTTTTAACTAAAAGTTAAGGAGCACTTTGCTAGTGCTGGCTGGCTACGGAAAGTAAACAGAAAGGCTCTTTGAAAATGGTAAAAGTTTGAAGAACTTGAAAAGATAAGTGTGTTAATTAGGCTTGCTAGTTAGTGGCTTGCAGAAAGAGAAATGTAGGTGATTAACCACTGGGCTTTATAGTTTATGAGGCCAAATTTGCTTCACTTTTTTTGTTCTTGCTAATCACTTTTAGATAAGCTGCCCCTTAGCATGGCTTTTTAGAAGTTAAAGAAGAAGTAATTAAGTGCATAAATCTATTTGCTAGTTGTGAGCAGGTTTCCTTTACTTGTGTGGTCCTCCACCATATTTAACTTTAGATGCTTCTGTGTTGAATAGAGATGATGTTACATATTCCACTATGCTATCACCTAGACTGTGCTTCTAAACTATGATTCTCTTACTCCTAGTGCTGTGTAAGAAAAATCATAGGTAGATACAATAATTTTTTTGAAGTATTGGTTTCACTCAGATCTATTTTTGGGGAAATACTCTGTGCTAAAACAAGATCTATATCGTGGAACTGAAATGCTGAATTTGTATGCATAACATATAAAGCTCAATTCTTCAAAAAATGGTTCGCTTGTAGTGAGTGGTATGAGAACACACCCTAGAACACCTGCAGGGTTGCTTGCTGTCTTACTCCCTTCAGGAGTACTCTGGCAGAAAAGTCTGTGATGCATTCATTGACTCGGGGCAAGTACAGCTAACTGAGGCTGACGACAAAGGCAGACGATGTTCCTCGCAAGGGAAAGTTAAAAACTTTTCTGAATCGGCTTGCTTGTGCTTAAACATTTGTGTTAACCTAGCATAGGATACATGGCTACTTGTTTTGAATTGTGTATTTGTGGATTTAAAGCGATTTTTCCTCCCCATTCGACTTGTATTTGGAAAACTTAAATAAAGCTCTTCTGTTCCCTTTCATCTTTGTGAGTTATTTATTCTCCTCTCTAACCCAACTTTGACTTTCAAGCAATCGCACTGAAGAACTCTACACGTGTCATTGCTTTCTTCAACATTTAGAAAGAAAACAAGAATGAAGAATTGTGCCTACAAATAAATAATGTTTTCAAAAGAAAGTAAAGGGGAAATGTGGCCGAAACACAAATACAATGCAGGAAATTTCTATAGGAAAAAGAATGTTTTAATAATAATAGAGAAATTTCATGAAATCATTCTCTTCCACCTCTCACCCTTTCTGTCATCCTGGGGTTTTTCATTTCCCTTCATTCTCACTGTCCACTAAACCCTGGGCCAAGCCGCAGAGGAAATTGTATCCTCGTGAAGCCTTTGTTACTTTCTGGGAGGACTTTTTGTAAATAGACATCTACTGTCTTGAAGAAAAAAACAATTTCTCTTCTGTAAGTTACATGAGAGGAAGAATGTTTGGTAAGAGGGAGAGACCACCTATCTACTTTTCTCTCCTTCTTAGGAACTACACACACTTGTGCTCTATTTTCTAATCATCGAGTGTTACATCTCTACTTTGTCCTTTCATTCTGAACTCAGTGGGTCCTGATAAAAACACAGTAGTTGAACAATGATTGTAAGGATAAGAAAAGTAACAGACAATTTGCAGTGGGTTATCAATGTTGGAAAAGACAGCTGAGCCTTATATTTTTATTACTCATCTGATTGTTTGCGAAGAACTCACAAATTTCTGCTTTCAAAAGTTGGTCTGCTTTCACAACTTTTAAGAAAGAATCCAACTATTCACCCATTTTCTTTGAAATGCAAGCACCGTAGTTAGTGTCCGGAAGGAATGCATCACTTTCTTCAGGAGGATAAGCAGATGCACTGTGGTTAGATGGTCAGAGGTTTGGCTCTGGTGTTTCTCTGTCTTTATTTACTCATAATCTAGGAAAAATGACACACCTTCTCCATGCCTCAGTGTCCTCATTTGTAAAATAGGAATAATAATGGTACCTACCTCACAAGAATTAATAGGATTGTTTCGAGGGTTACCTTAAAGCACACAAAACAAACCATGACACTCAGGAAGCATTTTATTATCATTATTATTTTCCTTGTTATTGTTCTAATCATTATAATTTAGGGATAGCTTTCTACCGGTGGGGTCATATATCCTTAGAGTGAAGCTATTGCTGTAGGTGACAAATGGCAAATTTCTGTTCACTTTGGGAACTACAGGGTGAGTTCCTACTATGTGCTAGGCACTTTGATGACAGTGGGAAATCAAGGGGAGATGTAGACCAGCCAGGTCCCTGACCTTCTCGGGCTTTTTTGAGGTGGAAAGAGGGGATGGAAATGACATCGATGTGGAGGATTAGCAAACATGCAAATTGATTCATTTTTGACAGCTTGTCTTCTGTAAGTAGACTTATCAAAGATACGAAGACTCCTTTCATTACCTTGTGAAGGCCATTGGGGGGCACTTGAAAGCTTATCATGTGGACAGAGCTGGTTGCTTAGCTGTTTCCATCTTCAATGAGGGAAAGAGTAGGAGGATATTAACTTTGCAGCAGGAATATAGATTGGCAATGAGATTTCTAGCAGTTAGGGAGGTTTGGAGAATTTCCTTCATTTATTCTTTCACTTGCAGGAATTTGTTCAGTATTAGTGCATACGCAGTCTGTGCCAAATGTAGAAGAAGAAGGGAGTGTTGTTACCAAGTTATTATAAAAAGATCCACTTTTATTAGCTCCAGGTTTTTGTTTGTTGTTACTTAGAAATAAGAATAAAAAGTATACTGCTTTTTTAAAATTTTAATAGACACTATCTAACTGAGCTATTTTTCTGACGGCCTGACATAAAATGGTTGATTAGAAATAATTGTCAATGCCTTTGGACTTTAGGATGAGAAAAAAATAAAAAAGAAACAATTTTCAAAAGCCATATTTTAGTGATAAATTGCCTTATTTGTATATTTGGTCATATTTGCCACCAATGAGAAACAATGCATGAAATACACAAATACATCCCCCAAACAGTTGCTTTTCATTTTCCTTTTTTTTTTAAGCAACACTAAATGATTTAAGAGTGTTTAAATTTCATCTTTACTAATTGTTTTTCTCAGGTAAAGGTTTGTCTCAACGATGTTGGATAACGATTACGCAAACACATGCTAATCTAGTTAGGGAAATAAAATAGCTAGCTTGTATTTTCTAAATTAAGGACACTCCTGGATTAGTTTTTAGTGCTTATCAAGCAGGGAAGAATTAACACAACAGAACTATCGTTGCAGGGGATGGGAGGCGGTCTTAGATCTAGAAGGTAGAAATCGGAAGCCTTCTCAAGATCCAGGAGTCCAGATACTGTCTACTCAGAGCCACCGGGGAAAACACTCACTCCCTGCCCTGTTCCAGATTCGGTGCAACCCGAGAGTCAGTATTTGATTCGTATTTGGTTGACAAGGGATGGGAACCAATGGAGATTACAATCGATTCAGCTCAGGAAGCAAGACATGCAAACTGAGCTGCCCATTCTCTGAGAGCCCATCCCCTTCCTCCCTGCTCTGGGTCTTGGCAGGATGACTTCCGCACACTGCATCTACTGCACCCTTCAGTCCAGGGGAGGACCAGCAGGAGATCTGGGTCCCTTCCTGGCCCCCTCCCTGCTGGGCCTCTTCTTGCTGGTGGCTGAATTCCTCTACCAGGGCCACACCTCCTCTCAGGAGCCCCTCTCCTAAGCTACTGTTCCCCCTGGGATACAATACCTGCTTCACGCTCTTGCTCCTCAGTCCTAGGGATAGTTAAGGATTTCATTCAGTTGCCTTTGTCCCTCATCTTTTCTTGCTGGCTTCCTCTGTACTACCTACACTTCTGTAAGTAGTCCTTGATTAAATTCTCTCCAATCACTCCTATTAAGTGTGCCTTCTACTTTCTCTAGGGGCAGACGGATGCACAAACACACATAACACTGTGACAAGCCAGTGAGAGCTGGTGGTAGTCCGGATGGTACATGCAGTTGGAGTTGAGGGCAGAGGGTCACTGTGGACCAGGGAAGGCAGCATGCAGACAGGTGGATTTGATCTGTGAGCTGGGGAAGGATGGGGTTTGCGTAATAGTTTGAATAAGCCGTGGTGGAGGTGGTATCATCTAAGATAAGTGAATGGCCCCTACAAAGGGTTAGAGCCAGAATATACAATGAGCGTTCATCATCACCAGTTAGAACAAAGTGATGGACATAAACAATGAACATTTGTTGTATGTGGAGAGTAAAGGATGAAGTTGGAAGGGCTGGGTGGGAGCAGATTATGAAACGTCTTAAATAGCAGGGAAGCACCATACGGAATCAATGAATAATATTAATCATCATAATTATACTTTTTCAACTCTATAACTTTTGTGGCAATAATAATTATGATACAACTATATAACATTTATAAGGTATTTTTTAAATCATTTTCAGGGCATCATCATGATATTTGACCATTACTCTCAACTCTTCTTCCATGCCAGAAAAAAAAGATAAAATTCTGAAGCTTTAGATCTGAAAAAATATGTAAACATGGCACGGATTAACCTTTTTCTTCTTGTGTAAAACACTCCAATTATATGGAAAGATTTAACCTTGAGGCAAAAGGGGATTATAGCCTTGCATTTTTTTTTTAAATCAAAGGCTAAAGAATTTTTTTATTGCTCAAAAAAATCTTTCAGGGCTTCTGAGAATGACAGAACAGAGGCAAATTTTGGAGGTCTAGGACATACTCAGCATGGCCGTGATAAATTATGTATGGAAGTGCCGACATAATTCCAGTCCTTCAAGGCTCCCAGGACTTTTGATACGGCTGAAGTCAGATGGACAGCGAAAGACTTCTTAGGATGATGCAACAGGGGAAGCTTAGGTATCAGCAAATTGTTTCTAAGTAATATCTGGCTAATTCTATGGTAAAAATACAAAGAAACTGAGAAGCATTTACTCCTACATATTAACACCCGCAGTGTGGCACAGGGAAAAAGTGTGGATTTTGGAATTCAATGGCTTGAGTTTTAATCTTGACCGTGCCTTTTAATACCTATGTGAACTTGGGCCAGTTTCCTAACCTGAGCGTCAGTTTCTGTACTTGGGTAATGGTGATTAAATACCCTATACACAGGGCTGTCTTTGGGAGTTAAATGAAATGACATGTGCAAAGCATTTAAAATAGATGGTACGTGCTTCTGCTGTGTGGGGGGATTATGTAGAACACACATTTTGGAAGACATAGCAAAAATATTTATGTGTACAGAACAAAGTCCTGACTTTTGTTTTTTATTGCGTTTTGTCTGCAGTAATGTTCCTGTGGTACAAATTCACTCTGAAGCAAATTGTTCCAAGCCAATTTATTAATGTTTCTCTGTTCCTGGCAGTTTGGCCTGAAGGAGGCACTGTAGGAGAACTTTCTCCCTGCCATGAATCTGAGCTGTGCAATTACCGGCTGCTGTCTTCTCTAAAATGCGTTGTAGAATTTGTACCATAGGAAAAGAAAGGAAATTAAAAAGGTAAGTTCAGGAAAGGCATACTCTCCTGGTCCCAAACAAATCTGCTCTTCCCTTCATTGGAAAGAGATCAGGTATCAGGAAGAGATCTTTAGAACCATAGGATCTTGTGATTACGTAATCTGGAAGAAAAACTTTAGATGCATTTGGGCATACGAAAATTGGGAAATTTGGAATTTCTTTCTTCTCTTTCACTTCTTTGATTCTGTGTTCCCATTCCAAAAGTCACGGTTATGAAAGAGTTTGTTCTCTTCCCAGCAATAGATCACAGGTGAGAGAGGAGGGCCAACCTAGAAGCAAAAACTACCAAAGAGGCAACAAGAAAAGCCTCCCAAATGAGGCATGCGTGTTTCTGCTCAACGCAGGTAATGCCCGAGAAGAGGCCTAATCATCCCGTCTGGTTACAGGTGTCCCACGTTTTGCTGCACATGAGGTGCGCCCTTTTGGAAAAGCACAAAAGAAGTAGGCCTGAGATAACATAGCGGGACAGTTAGCCACCCAATTAACTAACAGAGTCAGACATAGCAGGTCTGAATTCCTCTCTGCCACTTACTACTCTCTGGGGCCCAGTTTCCACCTTTGTATAATAACTAGGGGCAATAATTGTTTAGTATAGTGCCAGGTCCACGGTAAACTTTTAATAAATTGTAACTATTATTAAAATCTCATCCTGCTGAAATTCTAGATTTCTATAAGTGACTGAGTTGTAGAGCCCACACATGCCAGAAAAAGTCAGACACAGACATATCTAGCGAATATATGTGAGTAGTATGCATAGACGCCTCTGTTCAATTATATTCCATCAGCATGTGCTGCAGCCCACAGGAGGAGACCTGCCCATCTGTAGACATGGCTACATCTGAATAAATCACACAAGCTCTCTCTCAATGTGTTGATATTTGAGTTGGTTTTCAATGGTCCTTAAATATTTTTTCCTGTGTTGGAACAGGGCTAACTCATTCACTCAACATATGCTGCGCCTGTATGTATAGCTTACCTTTCTTATTTAGATATTACGTAGTGCTTAAATTTGAGCTCTTCTGGGATGGCAAAAGCGTGGCAAGGCATTTTTCACACCTGTGTCAGGCAGAATTAACCAATCAACATATTCTCTCCTTTTGAGCCCAGACAGCCTCAGCATTCTCCTCCACAGTGTCTAGACTACCACTGCCACCTGCTTGGAGTCGATAGGCAAGATGAAATGTGTTTATCAACCTTGGATCCCATTCTCAATGCTCTCACAGGCTCTTGGTCAGGAATTATGTAAATGAAAAGCTGGAAGGCATTAGAAGGCAGGCGACGATTACTGGCACAGGATTTTGTTTTTTGTCTCTTGGATGTTTTTGGTCAGGAGAAGTCCAGAATTTTGACATTTATTCAACAAATATTTGTTGAGTTGGACCCTGTACCTGCATAATGGCAGGCAAAGCTCTGGCCCTCATGGGACACAGTTAAATCCAGGGGTTCTCCCCCTGAGCTGCACATTAGGACCCCTGGGGTGCTTTGAAAAACTACCAATGCCCATTCCTCATCTCCCCTTTTAAAAGCTTTAATAAGCTAATTAGGTTCGTAGATGTCTGTCTACCTGCTTCTCTGTCTCTCCCACTAGGCTGTAACTTCCTTAAAGGAAGGAACTATAATCTCTTCAGTTTTCATATATTTTATTTTTTTAATTAATTATTATTGTTATTATTTTTTGAGACGGGGTCTCACTCTATTGTCTGTGGTAGAGTGCAGTGGCATCATCATAGCTCAGTGTAAACTTAAACTCCAGGGCTCAAGTGATCCTCTTGCCTCAGCCTCCCAAATAACTGGGACTACAGGCATGCGCCACCACATTTGGCTAATTTTTCCATTTTTTGTAATGATGGGGTCTTCCTGTGTGGCTCAGGCTGGTCTTGAACTCCTGGCCTAAAGCGATCCTCCCTCCTTGGCCTCTCAAAGTGTTAGGATTACAGGCACGAGCCACTACCTCCGGCCTCTCTTCAGTTTTTTTAAAAAATTAAGGTAAAATTTACACACAGCAAAATACGCAACTTTCAAATATACCATTGGATGAAGTTTTGCAAATGTATACATACACCTTTGTAATCCACACTCTAAGCAAGAAAAAGAATACGTTTCTTGCCTAAGAATGTTTCCTTCTCGCCTCTTTCCAGTAAATCCCCACCTCCCATACACAACCTCTGTACTATTTCTATTACTATGGGTTAGTTTTACTTGTTCTTGAACTTCACAGAAATAGAATTGCACAGCATATATACTCTTCTGTGTTTGGTTTCTTTCTCTTAACATGATATTTTGAAGAGTCATCTACATTTTTGTATGTGTTAGGAGTTTATACTTTTTTATTGCTTAGTAGTGTTCCATTGTGTGAATATACCACAATATATTCGTATATTCTCCTAATGATGAACATCTGGGTTATTTCCAGTTTAAGAGAATAATGGACGTGATGGTGATTTTTATGTGTTAACTTAGCTAGATTATAGTATCCAGATATTTGGTCAAACATCAGTCTAGATACTGTTGTGAAATTATTTTCTTAGAAGTTACTAATATTTAAATTAGTAGGCTTTGAGTAACACAGATGACCATCCATAATATGGGGATGGGCCTCATCCATTCAGTTGAATGCTTTAAGAAAAAGCACTGAGGTCCCCTGAGAAAGAAGGGATTTTGCCTCCAGACTATCTTCTGATTAGTGATTGAAACACTAACTCTTCCCTGGATCTCCAGACTACTAGCTTGCCCTGCAGATTTCAAATTTGCCAGCCCCTACAGTCATGTGAATCAAATTCTTTTTAATTAAAAAAAATTTTTTTTTT